>JADDOH010023872.1:0-28341 GCA_016648135.1 Agrypnia vestita | reverse complement strand
AATGAAATAACGATAGGAGATTCGTATCCCTTACCACAAATTTCAGAAATATTAGAACAATTAGGCAATTCTAAATATTTTACAACTTTAGACCTTACATCGGGTTTTCACCAAATTAAAATGCACCCCAAAGATTCTGATAAAACTGCATTTAGCGTACCTAGTGGTCACTATCAGTTCACGAGAATGCCCTTTGGCCTTCGTAGAGCTCCTTCAAGTTTCCAAAGATTAATGGATAACGTATTATCTGGAATAAAAAATTATAGATGTTTTGTATATTTAGATGACATAGTGATTCATGCCGACTCATTAGAAACTCATAATAAAAGATTAAGAGAAGTATTCGAAAGACTCTCAAAATTCAATATAAAAATCCAGCCAGATAAGTGCGAATTTCTTCGTCCAGAAGTAATTTATCTAGGACACTCTATTACGAGCAAAGGAGTAAAACCAGATCCCAAAAAGGTAGAAGCATTAGTAAAATATCCTGTTCCCAAAACAGCAAAAGATATTAAATCATTTCTAGGAATTGTGTCGTATTACCGGAAATTCATTCCATCATGTAGTAAAATAATGCAACCATTAACAAAATAATTAAAAAAGGATTGTGAATTTCAATGGACTAGTGCTCAACAGGATGCTTTTGAAAAACTAAAAAATATCCTTACCGTTGAACCAATTTTGAAATTTCCAGAGTTTAGTCAAGAATTTCTGCTAACTACATACGCGAGTAATTTTGCTATTGGAAGTGTCCTTTCACAAGGAACACCTCCAAATGATTTACCTATTGCATACGCAAGTCGAACATTAAATCACGCAGAAACTAATTATTCCACCATTGAAAGAGAATTATTAGGAATCGTATGGAGTATTAAACATTTTCGACATTACCTTTATGGTAGGAAATTTACTATACTCACAGATCATCGCCCTTTAGTTTGGTTATTCAATGTTAAAGATCCAGGATCACGCTTAGTTAGATGGCGTCTAGCTCTTGAAGAGTACGATTATACTTTAGTATACAAACCAGGAAAAGCAAATACGAATGCTGATACATTAAGCAGAATAAAAATTGATGAAGAAAACAAACCTTCTACCTCGCAAGAAGATAACATTAAATATATTAATAATATAAAATCGAACGTCGAATCATATTCAGATTTCTTAGAAAAATATCAATCTACAGTTATAATCAATAACAATATTGAAGAAATAAATGATAAATTAAATACTTCAGGAAGTTTTGTAATTTGCTTAGGAGCAGATAAAGAATTTCAAACGGATATCCAAAAAGAAATTAAGGAGAAATTTAAGGCTCATGTCGAAGTAATAGATAAAAAAGTAATCAAAGTAACTGATGTTGTAGAATTCCGCGAAAGTAACCAAAATGTATATTATCTTATAAATAAACAAAATTATTGGAATAATGGAGAATATGAAAATTTATATGTAAATTTAGTTAAATTAAGAAATATGTTATTTATAGGAAATATTCAAGAAATAAATATGCCTAATCTTATTGATAGATATGATAAGTTAAAATGGTACAAAATACGTGCTATGTTAAGATATGTATTTAAAACCTCTAAAGTTAATGTTAAAATATATCACGATAAAATAATAACCCCTAAAGCAGAAGAAATTATAACAATTTTAACCGAATATCATTCGAATCCATCATCAGGTCATTCGGGATTTTTCCGAACTTATAATCGTATTAAAGAAAAATACAATTGGCCCAATATGAAAAAGGAAATTAAGAAGTTTGTCGCACAATGTGAATCATGTCAAAAAAATAAATGAGTGCGCAAGAAAAATAAAGAAGCTATGGAAATTACCACTACATCAACGAAACCTTTTCAAAAGATAGCATTAGATATTGTAGGTCCCCTTACTTTAACTTCATCAGGAAATAAATATATATTAACTCTCCAAGACGATTTATCGAAATTTTCACAAGCTTATGCTTTACCAAATCATGAAGCCATTACAGTTGCTAAAACCTTAACGCAAAATTTTATATGTAAATTTGGTATTCCTGAATCTATTTTGACAGACCAAGGTACCGACTTTACGTCAAATTTAATGAAAGAAATAGCTAAATTATTTAAAATTAAACAACTGCAAAGTACAAGTTTTCACCCTCAAACTAATGGAGCTTTGGAACGTAGTCACCAGACACTTGCCGACTACCTAAAGCACTATGTAAACCAAGATCAACTTGATTGGGATGAATGGATAGATTTTGCTATGTTCTCGTACAATACAGCTGTACATACGACAACTAAAATATCTCCATATGAATTGATATTTGGAAACAAAGCAACGCTTCCATCTTCATTAATAAAAGAACCAGAATTTAAATATACATATGAAAATTATGTTGATGAACTTAGACTTAAATTACAATCCAGTCAGAAAATTGCTAGAGAAAATTGCATAAAAAATAAAGAAATAAACAAAAAATATTACGATAGAAATATAAAAATTGATAAATATAAAATCGGAGACTTAGTATATTTAAATAATGAGATTGTTAAACCCGGAAAATCGAGAAAACTTACTAGCCGATATACTGGACCCTTTGAAGTAGTTAAAATAATTTCCCCCGTAAATTATATAATTAAAATAAGAAATAAAAATGTAACCGTACATGCAAATAGATTAAAGCGTTATATATCATATTAGTAATTAAGCAAACAGTATCCTTATTACCAGCTTTTACTACATACCCATATTCAGTAGAACTCAAAAATGTGCAAAAATTATTAGATTTAATTACCTTAAAATGTTTCTCTTTAAATAACAAAATTGTATTTGTCATATCAAACCCTTTAATAAATTATATTAAATATCATGTGTACAAGGTAATCCCTACACCTGTATTAAGAAGAGATAACTCTTACATATTTATTTTGCCATCATCTAATTACTTAGCTATTTCCGAAAATAAACTTACTTATGTAACCATAGATAACTTTGATGATTGCAAGCATTTAGATCAGAATGAACTAATTTGTTACACTAAAAATCCTTTTTATTCACTTCAGATTAGACCCATTTGTGAAACTGAAATTTTATATAAAACTGAATTCATACCTGATAATTGTAATACTAGAATTATGAAATCAATCAATGAAATTTGGTACAAGTTAGATAACAATAAATGGCTATTTGTATTACCCAAGCCAACAGTGATAACAATAATGTGTAAAAACAGTAATCAAAATGTACCCGACGAAATTAAAATTGATTCCACAGGAATTCTAATTACTAGACAATTTTGTAAAGTTTACACAGCAAATACTATCCTTGTTTCTGTAGATAGTAATTTTGAAAGTTCTTTTAATTCAATTATACCGACATTTGATATTGTCAATGACGACTGTTGTAAACATAAAGTAATTGATAACTCGACTCTAATCATGATGCATTCCCATTCAACTACTCTTGATAGAGAACAATTATTAATGGCTAGTCATAAATTAGACCAATTCAACAAATTTGAAATAAAAGATGAAAGTGTCATTCAAAAAGTCTTAAATAATAATTATTTTGTTTATTGTGTATTAACATTTGCAAAATTTTTAGCCTTGTTTATTTTATATAAAATTTATAAGAAAATTCGTTCGAAGGTAAAACCCGAACCAAAGAATTGTTGTGCCATGATAACCAACTGTTTAACATTGAATATAAATAAAAAATCCCATAAAGAAAATATTTCTGTAGAATTAGCTGATGATTCTATAGAGAATGTTCCATTGAGAAGAAGTCCTAGATTAGCTTCAATAAAGGACAATGTATAAAAATATTATCTCATAAGTATTAAGTGTGAAGAATAAAATTTTATAAAATTGTATACCTATATAAGAATTGTAAAATTATGAAATTTTGTGAATATATAATATCATATTTTATTGTATCATGACGTGAACTTACTTCCTGATAGCATTGTGAATATTGTTTTTTTTTCAAAAATCTATGTCATTTAAAGATTTCCCTATATTTTTGATCTAAGGGTGATGGTGTAATGTACCTATACCAACCATTATATAAATCAACATTGTATAGGAATGATAAACATGGAATAAACATTTTAGTTTTGTAAACAGAAATGTAAATTCAAATATTAATATCAATTAGAGTCCCTACAACGACCCCGGTCTTATCATAAAGTAACTTTGACCCGGAGCCGCCCGATGTTCCATACTTATCATCCTAATTGTTTGGATTAGAATCCCATATAAGCAGAGTCTTGTCTCTAACTAGATGCATTATTGATCAGTCTTCACATAGATTCAGTAGAAGTAGATTGACTACGGGAGTGTTCACATCAATGTAATTGTGCTTTTATTAATTGTTGTAATTAATCCAAAATAAAAAGTAATCTCAACCATCGTGTTAGAGTATTATTTCTGTTAAATAAGACCCTTTGGAAGAGACGGAAGAGGGTCGTTTACAAATCGTTAAAATTTCTAAAAATCCAAAATTATACTATAATTATTTTTAAAATTTAAACGAATTTGTTAGATCATTTTTATCGTCGCCGCGAGTCTGCCTGCAAAGTTTCAGCTTGATTGGATCACTGGAAAAGGGTTAAAAATTGATTCAAAAATTTTTCGGCAGACAAGCAGACGCTACAAGTTAAAAGAAAGGGAGTAAAAATATCAATTGAGCAGCGAAAGAAATTATCATCAAAATATAGTGCTATACTTCTTATAAAATCTCAAATTCAGTACATACTAAATTAGTAATCCTCAGTGACTGCATTCAAAATATTATTTGTATTTTTTTTGATATTGCTGCCTTCGCTTTTATACCACTCAATATAGTTAGTAGGTATACACCAGAAAACCATGTACTTCTAGGATAGTTAAATCAATGTTGTGTAATAATAAGAAAGTAATAGTCATTATATAAATATGTTGTGTGCTTTAAATTAACAATTTGTAATGATTTAATTTATTCCAGCTTTTTTCTTTCTTGAAAGCACGTTTTCTTTTATAGGGTTTCTCCAAATGATCCAGTATGAAATCGATATCCCCAAAAATTTCTTACCAATTTAAGCTAAACGCTTGTTCTTTGAAAATAGGACTAACTTGCTGGTCTCCAGGAATGGGGCTCGAACTAGCAACCCCTGGACCACTAGGCTAGTGTCTTGCCCACTAAACCAACAAGCTTGTCAATGCTACTACTGTAGTATATGAATATTTTATATATTTTCATTTAAAATAATTAACGGACACAACACTTTTGAATTCTAAGAAAAATAAAAAAAAACAACATGAACATAACTACTGCACAAGAAAAGATAAAACAAGAACGAGAAGAAAAATGAATAAGGCATAATTGAATAGTAATAGAATAGAAAAGAATAGCACACATGTAAGGTACCGGGAGACATTAGAGATAAATAAAATATAAAAGTTTTTAGAGGAAGTTAAAAAAACGTGATTTGAAAATGTAATTTGTAATTCTGTTTATATTAGAAAATTTGATTTTTTGTATTAGTTATTTAAAAAAATTAACTAAAATAATATATATATATGAATTCTGAATTAGAATTCTGAGCCGTTGTCATGTTGCATCAGTGAGGAACTAATTATATAGCATCGTTATTTGTTAAGATATTTCTTCAATTTTAACTTTAATGGTATATTTTGATCATCGACAGGAAATTTTTTGGCCCTCCAGTGTACCCACCCCCTCCTCCATTAATTGGCCCAAAAGGAAAACCCCTCCCAGCCCCGGCAGAAGGCCCCAGCCAACCAATCCCATCCGTATCTAACGTGCCAACCAGAAATGTAAGTATCTACCTACAAACACAAAGATCACGTCACCTGCACATGTTGAATATTGTTATCCCTCCTCCATTATGTATTTATATTTTTGTTCGTCTAACTTTTCAGAATAAATAGTTGTCATGCTGTCAAATCGAATGTCGCTTTCGCGGGTTTGAGTTTTTGTCTCTTTTTACAAACTTCAAGAGATTTGAGATTTATCTCGTTGTGGCTCATTCCGTGGGCCATAACAGTCCGCCTATAAAGTAATTTGACAAATTCTAAGGGTAGTTGTTGAGGGATCAAATGATGAGATCAAGCGTACTTAGGTACCTACTTTTTCTCGCACGCAGTGGCGTAACTACCCCGATGCAACCAATGCGGGCCCACGTTATATTTTGTATCTATTCAATTAATATTCCCATATATTTCATTGTAAAACGTTTAAAAAAATTATGCTTGCTAGAAAAAAAAAAGGCGAAACCAATCAAGCCATCACAAATCGTTTATTCAAAGCGAGCCTCCGTACATTTAAATATATTTTCTGCGTGTGATCTTTAAAAAGACTAGTTTATCGAAATCACAAATTCGAAAAATTTGGATCAAACAATAGTGCGTCTTTCTTATTTTTTGACGGTTAAATGTTAATTTGAAAGTATCATAATCGATCAAAGAAAGAACGAGTCGCAAACTTAAAATAGTCGTGTTGACTGAGAAATCCCATTGGAATTAGCTGTGTAAATATCACGACGTCAGACCGTACCTTTCGAGAATTTTCGCAGCTTCGCGTAAACAAACAATCCGCCTTATAAATAAGATTGTTGGCGTATATTTTTTTCTTCAAATCACGTCTAATTCTGAGAGAAAAATTTCAATTGTTTTATAATATTTTTGTTAGTCTTATGATTTAATGGTCTGGCCACATAACGCTACATTGTATCCAATATTTATATATTTAAAAAATTAAAAAACATATTTTGCTTCCCTTAGTTCAGAAAAACTTTTTGTATCAACCACTGGAATAAAAAAAGGGTATGTTACAAATTGTAAACCTTGTTGACCTTATTATCTAACGTGCAAAGCTTTTACTTAAAAAACTACAATCTGCAATTATCCTATGATCAGTTTTTTTTTTACTTAGAAACATGACGTGAGGACCGTGTCTACCTTCAATGGAATGGGTTCATTTACCCCTCCTTAGTTGGTTCAGTAGGTCCTTCCTGATTTATGGAAAATGTTAAAAAACTACACTTTCGTAAAATAACTCATTACCAATAAACCTTATCTGTTATTTATTAATGAGATTTTTGGTGATGTACATTATATACCGAATGCTTTATATCTGGTTCAATTGGCGTCAGTGTTAGTAATATGCACGCCCAAGTGCATTCATCAGTCAATCGATTTCTTGAACTATTTTTAAAAATTCATTTCGGAAAATAATGACACACGAGCATACGTAGAAGATAATATATTTGTGTACGAAAAAATAATATAAAATGAAGAGTCCGGATATTTTGACTTATCCGTGACTTATCTATTAGAAAAAAAATTAATTTGTAAATCGTTCTCATGCCAGGTAAACTGTTGTACTTTTCCTCTATGGGACGCGTAGCCTAGGTTCGCCACCTCTGAGATAGATCGTGCGTTGGTTTTCATGAGTCGTCAAATAATTGAGTGTAGTTTTTTCTTAATTATTATGCCTTGTAGCCTTATAGCTTGAGATTATGGCAGAATAATCCAAAAGAGGTTTTAAACATCCAATATTAATTACCCTCTGATATTTAAAACAAATAATGAGCATATTTCTTTTTAATTATTAAAGATGCCTGAAGTTGTTCAACCTCCGACGGGATGTTGCAAAAAATCTCCCCCAGGGTAATATTATTTAATTTTGTTTAATACTTTATAATGTGTTTAGATACAAATAATTATTAGCAATATTAACATCATCGATTGAAAACAACTATCTGTTGTATGCTGGCCCATGTGTAACCATTCCATACAGGAGTAGGCAGAGAGGCTAGAACGCCATACTATTCTATCATGACACATCACTCTCGCTTTGTGCATTTTGTAAGTTAGCTCGTTGATTGTTGAAACTTCTAAAAGAGCCGTCATCCAATTTCTGATTTATCTTATTGGGCTTCCTCGGTCCTTCATGGACGGCCTGTGTTCCTGCTGCGTTCAACACTCACCTTGTATATTTTCTTTACCATCCTCTCCTAATTTGTACGATACCTACACATGCCCACGCCATCTTAGCTATCCTGTTCTATCTAGTATGTAAATAAATGGTATATTTTATTTGAACGAATATGTATGTGTTGAGATTTGATTCTCGACGTTTCGCTGTTGTCATATCACATATCTGTACAACCTTGACCCCCGCGGCGAGAAGGCACTCTCCTGAAGACACTCTAATATGACTCCAACGAAACATCAAGAATAAAATCTCTACGTTTTTATACTGTTCGTATAAAATATCCCATTTATTACAATACCTAAATATTTCGAACGACCGTAATATAAACTTTAAATCTTTATTATCCTGTTCTAATTCTATCGACTAGGATATAAAGTGGTTTACATTCCCTTCTAAATACCACATTTCCATCGCGATCGGTGTACCTACTTCCATTCTTATTTTGTCCGTTACAGGTTTGTTTTGCCGACCATCCAGTATAACAAATTCAATATTTTCCTTTCCTTTCCAGGCAATATACTAGATCCATAATACAAGAAATAAACAAGTGTTTGGTTACACTTTCTCGAAAACAAGCACTTTTGATTGGCTTAACATTCATCAGCTGTTTACTACCCGCAAATATATATTTTTTTATTTACTACACATCAAATATACCGATCTTTAGGCGATATCGTCTGTTTATAGACAGATCCCCCATTCCTACTCCCTACTTTCAATATCTTTGAAGTGTCTCCATTTTTCACAACCACAACTCATTAAAATCTGTTATCGGGGTAATAGAGTGGTTTAACTATAATCATGATTTTGGTGATCAACAGGAAATCCCCCGGTCCTCCCGTCTCCTCCCCAACTTCCCAACCGACGCAACCGCCGACTCAAACAGCCAGCCCTCGAGGCGCAAAATGCGGGCAGTCTGAGCCTGCAAGAGCTGTAAGTACCTGCGTTCCATCCGCGCGTGCATAATAAATCATATTGCATTCTTAGGCTCGGCTGCGCCAACAGAAGTAAATTTGGTTCGAGTAAAATTGACCCGAGTAACTTTTTTAACCCTCGGCTGAGAGTAAACTCGATTTCGGGTTGCACAAACGTCTTTTTTACCACTGTCAAACCAATAATAAGGCTGATAGGGTGCCGAGCGGAACAAACCTCAAATACCGCATTTGTGTATGGAATTTGATTTATTTCAGTTTTTCACCACTGGCAATACCTACTTTTGCGGTTCAAAACCAGTTCAAACAAACCACTTTATTCCATGAAACAAACCAAAAAACGTCAAACCATCGCTAAAATAACGCGAAATTAAAAGATTCATTTTAATGTTTACAAACTTCAATACGAAAATGACAGCGACAAAATTCAAATGACAAGTACCTATATGGACAAATGTCACATTTTCAAATCAGCTGTGAGAGGACGGCCATTTTTTTTACCAACGTTTTTACCTTTACCCACCTATCTTGGAGAGTAAAAAAAGTTACTCATGTGTATACTTCGGCGAGTTTAAATATTTTTACCATAGATGGCGCAACCCGTTTTAGTAAAAAAAGTTACTCGAGTAACTTTTTTTACCTTTACTTTAGATGGCGCAACCGAATCAAGAATCGAATCTCTACGCTTTTAAATTGTTCGTATAAAATATCCCATTTATTTCAATACCTAAATATGTCGAACGACCGTAATATAAACTTTAAATCTTTATTATCCTGTTCTAATTCTATCGACTATGATATAAAGTGGTTTACATTCCCTTCTAAATTCCATATTCTATAAATTTCCGCATATCATATGCACGAGCAGCCACATTTCCATCGCAATCGGTGTACCTACTTCCATTCTTATTTTGTCCGTTACAGGTTTGTTTTGCCGACCATCCAGTATAACAAATTCAATATTTTCCTTTCCTTTCCAGGCAATATACTAGATCCATAATACAAGATATAAACAAGTGTTTGGTTACACTTTCTCGAAAACAAGCACTTTTGATTGGCTTAACATTCATCAGCTGTTTACTACCCGCAAATATATATTTTTTTATTTACTACACATCAAATATACCGATCTTTAGGCGATATCGTCTGTTTATAGACAGATCCCCCATTCCTACTCCCTACTTTCAATATCTTTGAAGTGTCTCCATTTTTCACAACCACAACTCATTAAAATCTGTTATCGGGGTAATAGAGTGGTTTAACTATAATCATGATTTTGGTGATCAACAGGAAATCCCCCGGTCCTCCCGTCTCCTCCCCAACTTCCCAACCAACGCAACCGCCGACTCAAACAGCCAGCCCTCGAGGCGCAAAATACGGGCAGTCTGAGCCTGCGAGAGCTGTAAGTACCTGCGTTCCATCCGCGCCTGCATAATAAATCATATTGCATTCTTAGGCTCGGCTGCGCCAGCAGAAGTAAATTTGGTTCGAGTAAAATTGACCCGAGTAACTTTTTTAACCCTCGGCTGAGAGTAAACTCGATTTCGGGTTGCACAAACGTCTTTTTTACCACTGTCAAACCAATAATAAGGCTAATAGGGTGCCAAGCGGAACAAACCTCAAATACCGCATTTGTGTATGGAATTTGATTTATTTCAGTTTTTCACCACTGGTAATACCTACTTTTGCGGTTCAAAACCAGTTCAAACAAACCACTTTATTCCATGAAACAAACCAAAAAAACGTCAAACCATCGCTAAAATAACGCGAAATTAAAAGATTCATTTTAATGTTTACAAACTTCAATACGAAAATGACAGCGACAAAATTCAAATGACAAGTACCTATATGGACAAATGTCACATTTTCAAATCAGCTGTGAGAGGACGGCCATTTTTTTTACCAACGTTTTTACCTTTACCCACCTATCTTGGAGAGTAAAAAAAGTTACTCATGTGTATACTTCGGCGAGTTCAAATATTTTTACCATAGATGGCGCAACCCGTTTTAGTAAAAAAAGTTACTCGAGTAACTTTTTTTACCTTTACTTTAGATGGCGCAACCGGGCCTTATTCCTTTCCACGCGTCTTCTGCGGGATTGCACCGATGCACCAGCCGTAGTAGATAGTAATATAACGTGACCCAAAAGTTACTGTGCAATGAAATATTTGCAATGATGCCGAATTAAACACTGTAGAGAAACTAGGGCCAAATCATCTCCCAATAAGTATGACTTCTTATGTAGCGACTATAGTGGCAAATGATTTAACCAGCACTACGTTACACACACACATAGTTTACACCGATTACTTTACAAACTGACATCTGACAGAAGATGAGCTTTTAAGAGACTAACTGTTGTGTGAATCTTATGTGTATTGTTTATACGCATTAATGTGGTATTTTCTCAAATGAGATATTGGAAATAAGAAATAAGAAATAAGAAATAAGAAATAAGAAATAAGAAATAAGAAATAAGAAATAAGAAATAAGAAATAAGAAATAAGAAATAAGAAATAAGAAATAAGAAATAAGAAATAAGAAATAAGAAATAAGAAATAAGAAATAAGAAATAAGAAATAAGAAATAAGAAATAAGAAATAAGAAATAAGAAATAAGAAATAAGAAATAAGAAATAAAGAATTCTTGATTATAATTGTACGTAGTTATGCAGAAAGCAATGCCACAAAATGCTAAAAATGAGTTATGTACCTGCGCTGCATGTGCTGAAAACGTCCAAGCTCTAAGTGATAAGTTTTTTTTTGTAAATTCAATATTTTTCTTACCAACATCACAGGCATCACCGTTAAATGAACTAATAAACTAAAAAAAAGGGTTTTGACCGTTTTCTGCGGCTTCAAATTTACAAATCTTTGGGAAACAAAAATATTTGTTAAAAACATCCATGTGGTGTGGAAGCATTATGCAACTTTTTAATTCTACTATTACTACACGATAAAAGTTTTGAAGAAGAAGGGTGTTGAACATTTTCTATGCCTTAGATAAAACTTTTTACTTCGTGCTTTAACATTTTCATAACGGCCCTCGTAGCGCAGTGGGTATGACACAGGCTTCCCACACCGAGGGTTCCGGGTTCGATTCCCGGTGAGGTCACAATTTAATCAATGTGATTTATTCAAGCCTGGGTGTTTTGTGATGTATTTCGCTTCTGTAATTGGGCCTCCTGGCCTGTTGAAGCGTAAAAAAAATACGGTTTTATCAAAAATACGGTTTAAGATAAAACATAAAACCCTCATAGTAAGTTTAAAAAGTAAGTAGTGTTTTTCGTACATTTAGATATTTTGTAGAAATAATATAACCTGTAAAACGCGCCATATCTTCGTAAATAAAAGTTTTTTAATTCCATCGTCAGAGCTTCATACTGTCCCAGAAAATTAACACCAGAAGATTCTGAACGGCCGTGAAAACCTAAGAAAATTTAAAAATATTTTAATGCATAGTAACTTCTGGGGTTCACGGTACTTAATATTAGATGGGTAGATGCACGTACTCACGGCACCGTAGGCTCTGGAATAGGAATTGATTATAATTTTTATAATGCTGACATTAATATTAACCCTTTTGTAAAACATCTTTCATGAGAACCTAGCCCGCAAACATCCGAGTGTGCAATTTCTTCGCCAACATTTGTACGACAAAAAATTTGTACTATAGGTACATAATAAAATGATATATTGAGTTTTTTCACGTTTCCTTTGTACAGAAAATGCATTGTCATATAAAATATGTATTGTATGAAGTTGAATCGGGTACATAAAATACCACTGGTATAAATGTCAGCGCACAAAATGCAATTAGCCGTGGTGATATCAAAAATAAACGTAAAAGGAAGTTTTCTCTCAGAAATATGCATAATTAAATGTAAAATTTAATATAATATTATTATACGCCTACAATATTACTTGAATATAAACATTTCAATAACTATTGTCAACCTAGTCATCTAGTAAGACCAGTGTGATTCGACTTTATTTGTTTAGTGTATAAATTGTCAAAATCTCTCTCCTATTAATAGTTGAGATGAAGGAGTTGCATAAAATTATGCCGTATTCCATAAAGTTAGGCAAAGAGAATGGAACACCACCCACGTATTTCTATTCTATCTTCATAGAGCTTGTGACTTTACTTCAGTATTACTCTATAGTATATGGCTTGTCAGATCATTTTGTTTCCCCAAAGATAAATACATACCTATGTTTTAAAAAATGCCTTATGTCGAATGTAAAGTGTCGTTATTTTCTAATATGCTTCAAAGTACCGCCGTTTACAAATTGCCGCGGCATTTCGTTCGAATTAGTACCACATTTACTAACCTAGCCTAACCTAACCTAACCCGATACAATTGAGTCATCAACAATTTGCCCTCGGCAATTTGTATAACTGATTACGTTTATAAACTGATGACGCCGTTTGTATAGGGCATAATTTGCCTGTGACATGTATAAGAGGATGCTTACTCATACTCTCATAATCCTTTCTAAGTTCAGTATATTGGGTTTACCCGCGTTACTTTAGTAAGCGTTAATATCTGTAAGCGTTTTTTTTTAAATACATAAATAATAAATTATATCCTTCTTCTGAACGATCTAGCAGTTTTTAGTTGCCTGAACGAATCTAATGGTTTGGTTTGAAGTCGTCAAAACAATTTAGAATAATAGCATCGTTATTATTAGAGATTCCTCGGAGATTGTTGAATAGAGAGTGACAAATAAAAATACGAAACACCAGTAACATTACACTTCTGTAATGTTACTGGTGTTTCGAAGGGCATTATCATGCTGGAAAATCACTTTATGCCATCTTCCCCGTATTTTTCCTTGAATTGCGACGAATTCAAAGGCGACGGAATCGCTAGCAATGTACTTCAAGAGTAATGGTTACATTACTCGGAAGTAATTCATATTAGGTCCTTACATATGAAATTGGCGTTTAGTATGGGAGGAACATAAAGCCGATTTTTTTTATTATAATATATTTATTTAATCAAACTATGTACCATTGCTATCTATGCACTTTTGCCATCTCATAGATAGTTCATCGATCCCTTTACTAAAAAAAACATTCGGACGGGAATCAATAAAATCTTTGAAGGCGGTTGGGAATGCCCCTTCGGAGTTGAATTTTTTCCTTTGCAAGAAGTTATCCAAATTTCGAAAAAAATGGTCATCTGTTGGGGGAAGGTCCGGAGAGTACGGTGGATGTCTTAGATATTCCAATTGAAGCTCCTCTAATTTGGTAGCCGTTTGTTGTGCAGTGTGTGGTCTAGCGTTATCATGAAGCAGCAGTGGCCTAGAGCGATTAACCAGCCTCGGTTGTTTAGCAGCTAGCTTTTCCATCATGGTTTGCAGTTGCTGACAATAGACATCTGCCGTAATCGTCTGGCCAGATTTAATAAAGCTGTAGTGAACGACACCAGCACTAGTCCACCAAACGCTCACAAGTAACTTTTTTGGAGTCAATTTTCGCTTGGGGCATGGTTTGGCTGGTTCGGCAGGGTTCAGCCATTGCGATGAGCGCTTCCGATTATCGTACAGGATCCACTTTTCATCACAGGTAATGATTCGATTTCAAATCCCTTCATTATTGTACCGGTTGAGTAATGCAACGCAGCAGTCAACGCGCGTTTGTTGATTTGCTTCACTCAATTCGTGAGGTACCCACCTTTCAAGCTTTTTCACCTTACCAATTTGCTTCAAGTGGATTAAAACAGTTTTATCACTAACACCGCAGCCTGCAGCTAGCTCGGATGTGGTTTGCGATGGATCCGCTTCCACAATAGCTTTCAATTCTTCATTATCAACTTTGGTCTCCGGCCGTCCACGGGGCTTGTTCTGCAGGTCGAAATTTCCACAACGAAAACGTTGGAACCAAAAACGCACTGTGTTTTCTTTTGCGGCACCGTCGCCATACACATCATTAATCCTTCGAGCCGTTTCTGCAGCACTGGTGCCACGGTGGAACTCGTACTCGTAAATAACGCGATATTTCAAGTTTTTCATTTTAACTGAGTGACGCAAAGAAAAAAACAATTGAGGAAAAAACAAATGAATTATAATTTTCAAAACACAAATACATGAGTAAATAGCTGTATAAATTTGGATTTGGAATTCCTAACCAAAGAGAAGATATTTGAGATCAAATTTGCCAGTACGGCAAAACGCCAATTTCATATGTTTATGTTTATGTTTATGTTTATGTTTATTCAATGTTCAATGTTACAAATGTTTACAAATATGTAAGGACCTAATATATGTATACATAGTACTATTTAATTCTTGCCTGAACTTCTCGGCTAAACTCAAGGATATGCCGGAAATGTTAGTTTTTTGCGGTTGGCACGCCATTTTCTTCAGTCATCAATCAAAATAAATTTCTTAGAAATTGAAAAATTCAAGACGTCACCAGGAAAATAATACGATAACAGTATAATAACACCGACAAGTGTGAGGATTTTTTTTCCAAACAACTCTCGCCTTAGACACCATTACCTTCAAAGTCAAAGATGAACGAATTTCTTTCATTAATTTCATACCTGTCAAACATAAAACGTAAAAAAACGGCGTCACAATGTTATACAATAATTGTCAAGGTACGGAAATAGCAGGGGCGTGGAGTGGGAACATCGCAGCATGACTTTTACGTAACCAATCATTTGGAAAAAAACGGAATACAACATATATTTCGTAATATTTCTATTACAACTCTTATCATAGTATTCATATTTCGATATATCATAAAAATCTGTAACACAAATATTTGATTTATTTTTTTTTTCCAAAATATACGATCACAAAAAAGTCATGATTCAATGTTCCCACTGCACGCGCCTGAGAAATGGCAATATCGCTTAGTTCGGAATACGGATGATTAAGTGGGAATTACAATTTAGATATGTATCTACAAAAAAGTGTACAAGTGTTTAAGTGTACAAAATATGCATGCACCAAGTCCATAGTGTTCATAGTAGTTCATATCTGTACCTACTATTTTGATTCTGCGCATCAGCCCAATATTTCGCTCACTGCAGTCAACGTCGGTCGTTGAATTTCGACTCTTTTCTTGTTTCTGCTACTTGAATTATTCCTTGTCGCTAGCCTGTCTCGCAAGACGGGGACCCGTCACGTGCTTTCGGTGCGGGTGGCGATGTGCGCGAGTTCAATTGCTCGCCCGCACACTCTCCCAATTGCCGGCATCGTCTGCGGAGACAATTGGTGGCCGCGTGAGTCGCGGGCCGGGCGGGCCGCGATCCCCGAATGCGCGCGTCACCCGCCCTGCCAGACGCCACTTCCCGTCCCTAACGCGACGTGATTAGATCCTGCCCGAGGATTCGACCGCAGCTGTCGGCGTCCGATCTTCGAGGGCCAGATAAAAAAAAATGCAAAACGTAAGTCGCCAGCACACCGGGAAAAGATACCATCGAGCTATACGCGTGAACTAACATAAAATTCTTGGTACGCAGTCTAGTCCCAATGCGTTTAAAAAAATTACTACAAACTTGTTAATTTTGAAACAATCATGAAAAGGTCAAACTAAATACTCTTAAAAAGTATAACGTCTTAGTAAATAAGCAGCCCTTCATTACATTTTTACTTACCTACTTGATTTGTAATAAAATTTTGAAAACAACTATAAAAAGTACGTTTTGTTTACTAGGGGATTAATTATTCAAGACAAGAATAAATACGTTATCTGCAGTATAAATGTGTCTTAAATATATGCGAGGGAGGACATTCTTCCACTGTGACCCAATCCCTTCGCCTAAAGAAGGGGTTTAATTCAACTATGTCCAATTTTATGCCTTGTGGACAAGTTTAAAGGCAATAGAGGAGAACCCATATCTTGACATCTTCTTTGAAGTCCAGTCTGCTGGGCACCTGCCTACCTCTAGCAGATTTGTCTCAATACTGTCGTGCGCTCAACTCTGTCTCAATTTTCCCATGATCTCGATCCTGTTGGATTGTATATTTAAAGCCCTGCGCATGTCCGAGGTCCGCCCGCTGCAGCCTCCACTCTGTAACACGTTCCAGGATTAGATAACATAAGGCTGCAAAAATACTGGCAGATACGATTATGCTCGGCTGCCGTCGGTTGTCTCCGTTTACGATCAACATTGTTGAATCAGCGATAGTTTAATCTGACACATTGTACCTATATCTGTGTTATATGGCCAGACTCACTGGCCAAAAAGTCTCATACGTATTCATGCATAAATTTTCAACATACCTACAAACGTAATGTTGCAATCCAATCCTTTAAAAACGTAACAAAAATGATCAGAAAGTATATTTGAACATATGTTTTCGC
Source organism: Agrypnia vestita (assembly GCA_016648135.1). NCBI lineage: Eukaryota > Metazoa > Arthropoda > Insecta > Trichoptera > Phryganeidae > Agrypnia > Agrypnia vestita. Next base: position 11,098 of record JADDOH010023872.1, on the reverse strand, counting down.
AATGGTACTAATCCTTGTCACTTTTTGTTGTAATAAATGTTTTTTTTTAATAATTAAAGATACCTGAAGGGTACGATCCTGCGGTCGGATGTTGCAATTATGCTGCTGGGTAATATTGCTTTATTTTTTGCACTATAATAAAACAGTAGATTTCAAACTATTCTTATGTCATTTTTATTATTTGGGTCTTATTTTATTCGATTTTTAGATTGTTTCGTATGTTTGATGATAATTGTAAAAATTCTTTTAACATTTTAGAGGAGAAAAACCTTTACCAGAGCCAGATTATCCGTGAAGAAGTACGAAACACATTAACGCCGATAGAATCCCAGAATTCAGAAAATTTACAACAAAAATATTTTTTTCATTTTATAACAATCTTTTTTTACATATTTTTATTAAATAACCTAAATTGTTTTTAATTTCTTTCATTCCGATAAAATTGTAAACGTTAATTCAAAATAAAAAATTTATAAAAAAAACAAAAATGTCGAATGTTCTTTGCATTTTCAGGAATGAAGAATTTTTTAAAATAATCATCGCTGACCTCGTTTGGTTAACCTAAATATACACGTTTTCAAGTTGAAGGTAAATCCATTCATTAAATATACAAGAGGTGTTGAAGTCGAAGTGTTGATTACTCGACAACACGCAAAATAAGCTGGGGGCAACGACTTCACGAATGCGAAACTATTCGTAGCTATAGTAAGAGGTCACCCGGTAGCTTAAAAAGCAGTGAATATATTTTTTAAATATTATAAAAATTGTCACAAGAGTAAGTATGTTTTGAAGTAGTATCTATTATATGATCATCATCATCAATAGGGCCATGGGACGTCCCTAGCTAAAGGGTGGCGAATTAGAAGGAACGGCAAATGGGGGGCGGAATATTTTTACAAGAATTGGATTTGAAGTGTCCATTTTTCGAGGTAAACTTTGGATTTTTTTCCTATAAGGAATCATAAAATAATTCAACATGATTATAACGACAAATCCGTTCATATTAAGACCAATTTTTTGGCAAGGTTTTAATAATTTTATTTGAGCGAATAAATTTATTATGTTCGATAACGTTTTAAAAAAGGTAAGTCAGAAATATCAAAAAAAAACTGCAAACATTGAAGTCCTTTGTATCCATAACTATTGAAATCGTGACATTGTTATTACATTTTCGACTAATCATTTAGGTAGTTAAATCCTGTATTTTTTACACACATACATTTTGTTAATATTATAGGCGATAAGAGACTAAAATTGCTCTTATTATATTTTATGGAAAAAATGCATATTACTAATATTCTCATGCATACATTACACACAATACATGCTGAGGAATCTTTCCGTTTCGCATTTGGACCCAATTGGTTTAATTATGCCACCGTTAAAAATAAAAATACAATATGTCCTTTTAACGATAGTAAATAAATAATAGGAAGACGAATTCCCACAGTGTTGTATTGTCATTCGGCAAGTTCGTACCCACGGAAAAATTAAGTAATTAGCTTGTGGAAGAAATAAAAATAAACCGAAAAACTAACACCCATGAATCATTTTTGAAGACTTATTTCAGTTCAATTCAATGCCGTTAAATTGGTGTTTATTGGACATTCTATTGTTTATTCATACATCCCAATGTAAACATAAGTTTCTGTATGAGATTTATATCTCCATATGAGAGACTTCAAGCATTGTCCTTGGCTCTACCCAGCCCATTTTCTCCAGGGTAGGTATGCTTGCTACAATACGATTGTTGCGCTGAAATTAAGCGAAGCATTGATTGGTTTGTATGTCCCTGATAACCTAACACAGCGTCAACACAGATTGTTTCACATTCCACTATACAGTACCAGGATTGGATCTGTTTATCGGCTGGTGCCAATTGTAATGCCTGTTGGAAGAGCTACCGCTATGCTGAACAATATCACTTTGGATATTGATCTGTTCCAAGTCTCCGAAGGGGTTTTGCGAAGCTGGATTATCCTACAATTCTGATAAGATCTTTTATATGTTCTATATATGAAATTAAATATATAGAGAGAGTATCTATAAAATAATTAAATGTAATAATATATAGGTGCGCATTAAATTTAAGTTTGTCATGTGGTCAAGTAATGCAAGAAACAAATATTTGCGCAGAGAAGCAGCCATATTGAAAGTGATTTACGGATCAATGATTCTATTACTCGATCGACTGATCGGATAATGGCGGGCGGAACCGGATGTCGATCTTTCCGCTATTGTTGAGCGGCATAATAAAGCGGTGCATAAACCACGCTGAAACATTCAAATGAGATTTGCATTATGGATGCTCGACAAAAATACCATTATTTGCCGCGCCCAGCGGAGGATGGCTCTGCTGAAAATGCACTTTAGAATGAAAAATGCTCTTGACAGATCAAATAACGCTCACTGCAGTTAAAATAAAAGCTTTCCGTAAAATACAGTACTGCTCTCTATTGATAAATATTTTAATAACTGTGAACTCTGAACGGGTACTGAATTCTAATTAAGCTGTAGTTTATTCTACAAAATTAATATTTTTTCTAGTTACCTAAACAGTTAATTAATTAACAGTTTTCTAGTTAATTAATACGCATACAACCAGTGCTTTTTTGGAAAAACAAAAAGTGCTGGAACTTACTTTGTGTTGAGATTTTTATATTCGCGGCCAATTGTATCTGGCAAACTTCCATTTTTGCTATTGTGGCCGCTTCGCGGCCAAATGTGTTTGCTGTGCAGCAAACACAATTGTTTACCTATGCCTATGTCAGCCGCTTCGCGGTCAATTGTATCTGGTAAATTTCCACTTTTAATTACGGGTAGTTTAGATATAATTAAGACAAAGTATTTATTCAAAATTTCTAACCGATTAATAAGTCAGAGCGGAATAAACCATAGTTCGATAGGTAGGTACCTACTCTCTTCTCTTCTCGCAGTGTTGATTACTTTTATACAACATTATAAAAAATTAATCTTTGTTTAATTTGGTTTGTTACATAAAAAAATTATTTGTTATTAAATTTTCAACAAAAAAAATATTCTCAACCGTAAAAAAAAATTCGATCCTGCCAGGATTCGAACGCGGCACCTTCTGGTCCGCAGTCAGACGTTCATTCGCTGTGCCACACAACCCCATGGGAACCGCGTCAAAATTATTGTATACAAATTGGCGCTAAGCTCCTTCGACGATTCTGTCTTTATCTTATTTTATTTATTTGTTTGGAAATATTACAGATATAAGTAAGTGATATATGTATATAATATATGAGTGTAAATAGAACTTATTGAACATGTTAACTTATATCCTATTTATTTTTCAAAATAATAATTTTGAAAAATACATAGGTAATAATTAATAAAAGTAAATAAAAAAATAAATGACAAAAGTAGTAATAATAATAAATAAAACGTAATAAAATAAGTAACAATATTAAGATCAGAGTCGCAGACTATTATTAATTAAATATTAATTCAATGTTGCAACGTAGAATAATGTACACTTTTAATCTTAGATCGTAAGGAGACAAAGATAATCAATGTCGTTGTAAGCTCGGCACATTCCCACTATGGGTTAGCGTATTCCGGAGTTGGTTCGAGTAACAGGAATTTGGAAGAGGCGGCGTGATCTAGTAGCCCTTGCTGGAACGCGGATGTTCATAAATGTTTATACGGGTGGACAATTAAATTGGTTTCGACAGATCTTATTCAAGCTGAAAATGTCAAGAGCAATTATCTTCTCAATGTTGGCAAAAAGTCGTCATTTTTTCATCTTCACTAATAGGAAGATGTCTCAGGGCGCGCCTGAATCAGATGCGAAGAATGGGCGGTGCAGTATCGTGATGGAGGTGCTCCATCGTCAGGAGCTTCGGCTCGAATTTTACGGTTACTCTTCGAGCCTAAATCCTTGGTCAAAATTAAAAGTACCGATCCAATTCTTATTCGCAAGTTCTTGAAGTAGGTATACATTTTAGTAAAATTATATTGTATACTTGATACGTAAGTGTTATATATAAGTGATACGACGTTCCTGTATGACCTTCCGTACTTGGTCAATGACACAGTTTTCAGCTTGTTGAGGTCCACTAATGTGCGGCAATATTTGTTATACCACTCCTTTATATCATAGCATATTTGATCTTTAAAATGGTGTTCACTTGGATATCGTCAAGCTTTGAGCGAAATTTAATGCGATATCGTGGCTCGAGTCGTTCCGTCATTTCACAAAAATTGACAATCCGACGGTAAACTTCTTCATCAGAGGCTGAATGCCAGCAACCGACGCCTTCTGTGATCAAAAAAATTCACGCACGCGCTTGAATGTCCACTACGCATCTCCACCAAAGGACTCTTCCGTGCTTCATTTGTTTGAACGGAAAAAATAATGGTTCAACATTACTTGAACACACTGCGTACAAATTTAGCGTTCGACTCGTTGGTCTGTTATTTTCTTTTCAACTTAAAGAAGCCCTCTAAGTTATAATATTATGTACACAGATACGCGTCAACATTCTACATTCATATTTGCATGCCGTGGAACGTGACAGAATGGGCAAAAACTGGCATTGTGTAGGTATTGATCCCTACAGAAATAAAGTACATGCAGACTTTAAATATGTAACAATATGTTCAAAGAATGTATGTCTCTAGACATTAAATAACTAAAATACAATAAACAAAACATATTTATCTAATGTGTGACTAGAAAGTTAAATAACAAAAGTCCCAAAGCCTGTTTTAAGAGTGATATATTTTTCTTTGGTAGAATCAATATTAAGATATGGTATAAGATCTTGGGGCCTTTCCAGCAATTCAAATAATAAGCTAATACAAAATATCCAAACTGCTATCGTAAAAAGAATAATAAATCCACAGGTTTTTGAGAAAAGACAAAATACTAAACTAGTACAGGCGGACCTCGACTTTCGAACATTCGACTTTCGCACAATTCGCTATGTCGCACATTGTCACGCTGTAGGGTAAAGATATCCCCCTCTCGCTCGCTTATAAGCAAGTGGAATCCTGGTATCACTTGCATCTTGCATCCTTCCATCACTTTGCTTGTGAGCTAGCCAGAATAGAGATTTAGTCTTGCGCAGGAAGGAAAGATAATAATTTACCATTGAAAATAGTATTAATCTTAGACAATGCTCCAAGACACAAAATCTCTACAGAATTTATACACGGAAATCAATGTTGTTTTTCTTCTTCCCAATATGATTCTATGATTTTAGTATGTAAGAGTTTTTTGTGTGTAAAGCGCCCTTGAGGTGAAATTTTCACAAAAATGGCGCTATATAAATAATCCAATATTATTATTATTATTAATATCTGCCTTTTACAGCCTATGGACCAAACGGTGATAGCTATGTTTTAACGATAATTATATGAGGTCAATAATGACTCAGGCTATCGAGGCAACTGACAGGGAAGGTGGGCCTACATTAAAAGATTTCTGGAAGAACTACAATGTCTGAAACGCAATAAACAATATTGGAGACACGTGAGACATATAGCGTGAGCTGAAATAAAAGAGTCAACCATGAAAGGTTCATGGAAACAATTTTTTAAATTGTGATGAAACTCCAGAAACTATCACAATTGATATTGTCCGCCTAATGAATGAAACTAAACTTATATGTTACTAATGAGGATGTTAATGAGATGATAAAATCTCATTCAGAACCTCTAACAAATTAATATTTAATTGAGCAATAGGAGTATGAAAATGAAATATATAATGAAAGTGAGGAAGAAGAAACTGATCAAATCATCAAGACTTTAACAATGAAAAATATTAATGAAGCCTTCATGCATCTTGTCAATTTTTTAAATATTATGGAAGATTGTGATCCCAATGGAGAACGCATATCTCGAGTGTGTAGGCCGATCAATAAAGGGATAGCATGTTTTAAAATACTACATATATGAAGAAAAGAGAAAGAAGAGTGGCAAACAATTAGCTCTTGATAATTTTTAAGGGAAACACCCGCAAACCCCACTTAAACATATCTCTTAAACCAATTTAACGCCTCTTAAACATCATATATTTACTTGATAAATTCTTAAAAATTAAACTTACAATTTTAATTTTTTTTACTTCCCTCTACTTTCGAACATTCAACATTCGCACACATTTTCAGGAACCAATTATGTGCGAAAGTTGAGGTCCGCCTGTATATTCATCAGTAAATATTTTGCCAATTCTTGGACTAGTTATATTTCTGCTGATAAAAGATAATCATGAAAATGAAAGTTACAAAAAAGTAGTTGATCATGGCAAAAACACAAGATGCGCTTCAAATCAATAATAACAGAATAACAAACAAATATGGAATGAGGACACTTGAATATCGAGTTCCAATGTTCTTGAAAAAAATACAAAGCACCTTTCCCTCAGGCTTAAAAACTCCATAGTCAATGTCAGAACTTAAAAAGTGGTTAATAGAAAACGACATGAGTTATTTATGAACTATATTAAGTGTTTTATTATGATAATGACTTTGAATAATTAGTGATGTTAATATTTATATATATTTCTCTTTCTTTTTCCTTAATTTTTGCTATATATATTTTTAATTTGCTATTTTCTTTATTTATTGCTCTTTTCTTAATTTGCTTAAAATTTTTAACTTAGTACTGAAAATTTCTTTTATGTTCTTTTTTTTACTTAATTGTTTTCGTTTTTTTATCTCTTATGTTTATAAAGTGAATAATATTTTGTAATAGTGTAACTTACAATTGTAAAAATGAACCTACAGACAAACGTCTTTTTAGTCATTTTGTGGGACTAAATATTATAAAATGTAAAGAAAATAAATAGAAAAAAAAAAGTTGAATTAGCTACGCAAGTTGGTACAGAAATACAGTAAACGGGTCGTGTCGGCTACATATTATATAACTTGGTACACTTTGTCAATTTTTATTTAATTGGCATGATTAAAATAGGTCGCGAAATCTTCTCCACATAACATTATGTATGTACAAAATTAAACTTTGTTCACATCGCCTTGTGTCGCAAAACCTACTCCCATGTTGGGTCACGGCTCAAAAAGATTAAGAAACGCTGGTCGAACTCTAATAACAGAAAAATGACGAATATCATAGAGAGTTACGTTTGTTTTCAATTTTATTAATACGATTAAAGAGTTAAGGATGTTATTACGGTCGTTAGACATCTTTAATTGTAACTGGTTGCGGATATTTTATACGAACCGTATGTTTTTCCGAGAAACGATTCTCGACGTTTCGTTGAATTCTTATTCAACGTCATCAGGAGAACGACCTTTACCCGCGGAGGTAGAGGGCAGACTGATTAATGCTTCCGTGGGCGTAAATGATACGTAATACGAATTTATTTTTGTTTCGAATAAAAATAAAAGAAAATTGAGTTGATGTGCTGAGTGAAACTGATAAGAATACTAAACCAGCTCATAAAACAATTTCGACTCTGTTGTGAAGCAGTTCAGTTTGATACGTTCGTAATTTGTATTTGTTTTATTTATTTATGCATGCACAGGGAGTACAAAAATATATAAGTAGGTACTTTTACATTTTTTTAAATTATCTGTAATTTACATTATTGTCTGTGCTAAAAGAGACATCTCTACTAAAAGTAACTCTCAGTATCTACTAAAAATGCGATAAAACAAATATTAAATAAATAAAAATATAAAAATTGTCATATCAATTGAATTTTCTGGTGGTAGACTACTTCTATTCAGCAAGACAAATGTGCGTTGCATTTAAATATTATTTTAATGTGATGTTTACTTAATTAAATTCATTACACAACATAATACTACAAACACTATTTGGATCACATTCTATAAATTATGTACCTATGGGGTAAGGTAAGCGCACCGGATGACGCAATGGAAATGTTACACTGTCGTTTTTCGATTTCGCCAAAGAATTATTCATGAATTATAAAGAAAGACTAACTAACTAACCATCACGCCGTTTCCCTGCAGGGGTAGGCAGAGAGGATTGAACGCCACACTCTTCTATCCTGGCACACCACTTTTGCTTCGGCCACATTCATACATCTTCTCATACACGTTCTACGATTGTTGCGGCTTTTAACAGGGCCATCCTCAAATACTTGTAGTACCTGATCGTGCCAGGTCTTTCGCGGACGCCCTCTATTCCTGTTGCCTTCAAAATTCGCCTCATATATTTTCTTAACCATCCTTTCCTCGTTCATACGTTCCACATGACCAAACCATCTCAGCACTCCTTTCTTTATTCTATCTACCACACTACAGCCAGCATTGCATTCACTTCTAATTTGTTCATTCCTCACTCTATCGACCAAAGATTTTCCACACAAGCGTCTTAGTGACCGCATTTCAACCGCATTCAGTCTACTTTCATTCCTCTTTTGCCAATTCCAGGCTTCACTTCCATACATAAGGGTTGGCACTAGAACGCCATTATGTACCGCTAGTCTTGCTTCTTTTGACAGATTCTTATTGGCCATAATTGCATTTAGTGCACCATTAACTTTGTTTCCCGCAGTTACTCTCCTTTCGATATCATTCTCAGCCTTGCCGTCTCTACTAAACATACTTCCCAAATACACAAACTCGTTCACTTGTTCTAAGCATTCGTTGTTTATAATTACATCACACTTAGTCACTCTTTCGTCTCTCTCGAATACCATCACTTTCGATTTGCTGACATTCATCAAAAGTTCACTCTGCATGCATACATCGGACATCCTGGATACCAAGCACTGCAGATCAGCTTCACTGTTAGCCACTAATACTGCATCGTCTGCGTATAGCAGACAGGATATGGTGAGTCCGTCCATTTTCGCTCCAACTTCTAGTTCCTTCAGTTCTTTCATACAATTATCCATATACAGGTTGAAAAGCCATGGTGACATTACGCATCCCTGTTTGACACCTTTTGTAATATCAAACCATGATGTGAATGTCCCATTAATTCTCACGCAAGCACTACTTCCTTCGTACAAGGATGCAATTGCCTGTATGAGTTTACTCTTCACCCCATATTCAGACAAAACCTTCCATAACTTTCGTCTTATCACTCTGTCATATGCTTTTTGGAGATCCACAAAGGCACAAAAAAGTTTTTGGTTTTTTGCCAAAAACTTTTCGGTCATCTGGCGCAGTGAGAAAATCTGGTCCATGCATCCTCTTCCACTCATGAAGGCTCCTTGTACATCCCACACTTTTCCTTTCGTTGTCAACCTCACTCTTTCTATCAAAATTCTCGCATAAAGAAAGTGTTTTGCAAATTTATTTGATGATTTACCCATTATGTGATATTTATTTTATGTTCGTATAATTTTTATGTACGCGTTCACGCGTGTCGTGTAGCAACGAAATTATCCAAAAATATTTTATAATTCATTTAAAACCAAAGTAGGCCTCTAATCCGTCGTAACAAGCGGGTAATTTTGAGTGGGGAACATCGTTGGTCGACACAGTGTCAAAACAAACAGCAAGAAAACATAGTAGATTAGAGTAGGTAGGTACTTTAGGGTAACAATCGTAACGGAAGTTGCCCACGCATGTAGCGAAAGTGCGAGACCATGAAGTTAGTTGTTAAAGTGAAACTTTATTATGCAACGAAACGCGCGCGCATCCCTTAAACTGTCAAAAATTTATTCACTTGAAATTAATGTTCCAGTAATATAAATAATGCATCGTCGATCATCTTGAATCGAGTACCAATCATAAAGATGCCCAATTCAAAAGCTGGTTACTGATTGAATTGAAAATTAAAACGGTTTATTGAATTAGAATTTTAGGAGTGTACTAGGATTTCATGTTATTGCTGATGTTTTTGCAAAAACGACGTAATTATCAGATATCGTTTGCAAAATAAAAAACACTTTCATTCATTCGACATTCAATGCGACTGTCAAACTATAGTTTTGGAACTATACAACTTTGAAGAATAAACTTTTTGTCGAACTATAAAGACGAGTCAACGCGACAATGACAAATTTTACATCAGGACGCTGTGGGAGAAGCAATTAATAAGTGCATATGAAATAATATTTTTTCTATAAGCCTTAAACACAGCATTAGTACTTATTTCATGTAATTTTAGTCGAAACATGTGAATTGTGAGGTTACGTTTGCGATAGGTAGGTACTTCGGTAATCCGTTTGAAGCTCTGACAGACCAGACCGCCTGGATAAGGACATAAGGAAGCACCGGAGAAATCAATCTCTTTTCTAAAGACTTTACAGACATCGGACACCGCAAATAAAGGTATTTACTTTGAGAGAAATATGTGAAAATATATAAATCTCCTTATTTGAGCACGACGAACACCGAATACCGGCGTGTAGGTACCTACGTCTCGTTTATTTTTTTATTTTTATTCTCGTCTATTAAGTGTTGGGTTAGCAATATTGATCCCAATATTGCTGTTTTCGGAATACGGCCGAATATGTGGCACACAAAGTTCATGGTCACGGAATAAAATTATTAATCAGGTTTTATCAGCAAAAGTGAGAACCACTCGAGCCACTTCTGTTCGTCACTAACCCACATGTTGTAACTTATAATTATCTCAATCATAATAGATTGCCACACTAAATGTAAATTCACATTAATTTCCCCTTCTTTATAACTACATACATCTCCCTTTCGTTACTGAACAGATGTCAACTCGTGTGGGAAGTATTTTTATTAAATAAATAAATTACTTCCTGCAGCACTAAAATTCGTCTGTGTTGTAAGTGCGTTTTTTACTTATTTCTCTAGGTCCGATATTAATGAAGTTACGAAATAACCAGGCTGGTTGGTGGTTAAGGAACTGGGCTAAAATGTCTACCAGGTCATTTTTACTTAAAAGTTTGAGCGAAATCCCATGAGTAAGTACGTAGGTACTACCGTAGTTTTGGTATCTATGAAATCTGTTTACATCATATATATATTTTTTTTTTTTTTTACTTCCATATTACACGGAATGCGTGTCGCATCAACGTTCTTACTATTCTTAAAATAAGCTAAACGCTTGTGCTATGAGAATAGGACTAACTTGATGGTGTCCTGCAATGGAGCTAAAATCACCGACCACCCAGATCGTTAGGCGAGCGCCATGATCATTATACCAA
>JADDOH010023871.1:0-13149 GCA_016648135.1 Agrypnia vestita | reverse complement strand
GGTGGAATGTGGCTTATATAATTTTTTTAGTGTTCTCTATTTTTATTATTTTCTTATATTCTTATACCAGGGGTGGAAGAAAGCTGATTTGATAAGATAATGATTAGTATAATGAAAGTCCTAAAAAATCGTTTTGCATTCAATCCAGCTTACATATTGAAGTAAGAATTTTCATTATTTAGGTGTAAATAATGTTACATTAATTAATTTACGCCAAGTTTTCTTAATTTTTCTTCTAATAATAATAATAATAAGGTTTAACATAATTTCTTGAAAAAAAAATGTCTATCGAATTTGATTATGTTAGTATATGTAAGCATTCCTTTTGGGCAAGTGGCAAAGAAATTACAAAGATGTATACAGAACATTAACATTAGGGGACCCGCTTGAAGCATGTATCCCATGTAAATAAGTTTTTATGTTAATTGATTCACTAAGAAATGCCACGATGTCTGTATAATTTTAGCCCTTTGTGTTGTATCTCTATGTCACATATTGACAATTACGTTTGGTCCAACTAAGAAGTACGATAGCTTGTTTTATTTAAGCTAAAATTAAAAATAAAACTAAGTATCAAGTACATGTTGTCATTGTTAAAGAAAAAAAATTAAAAAGAAAAAGAAAGGAAGAGAATATGCGGAGTGGTAAATTTTAAATACCGTCCGGTTTATCATAAAAAAAAAAAAGAAATAATAATGATTTTGTGGAGGCATCGAAGATAATCAATGTAAATGATAAGGATTGACCTGTAATGATGTAATGTATAAATAACGTTAAATCAATGTTAATGATAAGGATTGACCTGTAATGATGTAATGTATAAATAACGTTAAATATTGGGAGGCCTACTGTAAGAATCAAACTGACACTTAATAATAAGATTGATATTGTAATGCATACTTAAGGAATTTTACTATGATCTAATGAAACCCTACGTTCAATCCCATGTAATTAGTCAATAATGGTAGAAATAACTGGTCGATAAAAATATGTCTATCTGGCGTGTCGATTTAATTAAGTATGTATATGTAAGCAGTTTTGTTTTTTGGGTAATAAGTGTTGATGCGAATTTGTGTTTTCAATTTTCCGCCTTTGCCAATTTGTACTGTAATATTTTCCTTAAGTTTAATTCATTTTGCAATGTTTTTTTTGGTGACGGGATAGGGATATGAACAGTGAACAAAGCGTTCGTGAAATAACAAAGTGTTTAGGCCTACATACCAGAAAAGCATCGAGATTAGCCGCAAACTGGGAGAACAATAGGGGGCGGAACGGAGGCAACATTGGGTTCAGTAACCAATAGCGTCAATCGGGACCTAGGAGGGATCGAGAGAGACGAATGAACGACGGAAGCGGACATCAAAGGAGCCAATCGGCGAAAGACCAACTGGAGGCTTCCCCTCGAGTCCCCGCGACCACACCCTGGGTCGCCGGGGAGAGAATATAAGGCGAAGCCAGCCGCCAAGAAAGCAGTTGAGTCGAGTTGAGATGAGTCGAGTTGAGTTGAGTGTGGAGAAGCTAGAGATTCTAGCGGTGCCCGTAAAAACAGCATCGCCGATCACTCTAGCAACTCCTGGAGGAGCGAAAGTGCGAACGGCAACAACCGCCATTCGCTACCGAGTGCTGTGACGCACCGCCGCAAACGCCTAACGAATGGGGACCCACCACTTTCCCAGGGCCGTTCTATGAGCCGACGGCTCCCATATCGGCCCTACTCTTGCGTCGCCAGGTTGACATTTTTCTTATTTAAAGCCATCCCCGTGCGGCGCCCGTGTATAGGGCGAACGCCGCAAGGTTCTGGCAGCAAAAAACCCATTCGTTGTCCCCTCCACCAAGAACTTTCTTTATTAAATCAAATACAAATACAAGAAAATTAAAAGCATATAAAAGAAATAGATTTGTGCAGCGGCATAAAAATCAGAAGTAGAAAAACAAAAGCAAAGAAAAATAGAAATAAAATCAGGTTAAATACAAAATCAAAATAAAAAGAAGATAGCAAAATAGTAACATAAAACAGTATAAGCGAGGAAGAAAACAGGTTAAATTCATAAGCAAAAATAGCAACAAAATAGTATCATAAATTATCCAAGAAAAGAAAATTAAGATATAAAAACAGGTTAGAAAAGAAGTAGAGAAGAAGAGTAGTGATACACAAAGCATACGACAGTGGAGCCGTCACACAAGAAGTTGGAGAGAAGGATCTGGTGGAAGGGACAGTGGATATGTGGGTTTTTTGGATTTAAACGACACTCCCAACAGGGAGGGACGCATACAAAAGGATAGGAGTTCAGTTCTTGACGCCCGCAGGATCCACGGTCATAGCAGATAGCTCACCCACGAAGCAGATCCCAGCGCGACATCCACGTCCGGGCATAGGCTCGAAAGAGTCTGAGATTATTACCTTTTTTAATGAGGTCATCGTTCCTAGGTGAACGATGCCCCACTCCTTCCAACTCGCTTAGCATCTCCTCTCTCGCGTCATTCAGCATCGAGCACTCCCAAAGAATGTGCCCCGGAGTCTGTCTCACACGCCCGCAAGCACACCACGGGTCCTCAGCGAGTCCAAGATCAAACAATTTGCTCCTAAACTCACCATGGCCCGCGATGAGCTGCATAGCATAGTGGTCAAGCTCCGGAGGACCCTCCTTGCCCATGTCGCATGCGGCAACTCTAGGGAGAAAGGAGTAAGTCCATCTCCCCTGGGTGGCCGCGTCCCATCTCTCTTGCCACTTTCGCAACATAACCGTTCTAACCCTCTCGCACAGTTCCCGGTATCTAGTATCCGAAGGGCTGAATATCTCACCATATAGTTCAATATCCAGCCCTTGCCTCAGAGAGCCCCGAGCCTTGGCCTCTATTACCTGCAAGTCAGCCGGCAGCACGCCGGCCAACACAGGTAACGCTGCACTCGATGTTGTCCGATATGCCCCAGTCAGGGCAAGTAGAGGAATTCGCTGTCCTCGATTCAGGGCCGACGATATGACCAGAGTGTCCAGACGGTGCGCCCAGACACGGGCCGCGTACGTGATTTGACTCACGTACACCGCCCGATATATCCGGCGCACCGCCGGAGACCTCAGTCCCCAGTCCGCAACACTGACACGTTTGACCGATAAGAAAAAGTTTGAGGCTCTTTCAGACACCGCCTTGACGTGCGCCAGGAAGGAGCCCGACGTGTCCATCCAGACACCCAAGTACTTAACTATATTACGCAAACGCCTAAGTATCAGTGCCGCCGCGACGCCGCAGTGTACCACCGCGACGGAGAACCGACGCTCTGCCGACGACCGCACGAGTACCCCGACGACGCCAGAAGCCGTAGAAGAAGCCTGCATCCACAGAGGAGGACCAGCAGAAGCCGCCGCCGACCGAAAGAAGCGGCACGAAGAAGACATCCTTCACGTTCTCCGCAAACAGGTTTACCAGCTTAAAGACTTTTTTCTCCCGCTCGCCTAGTGCTACCAAAAAGGCTTCCCGTCACCACCCATTTTGACTTTAAGATAAGACTCTGTATGTGCTTTGTTTTTTTTGTTGTTGTTTAATAGTTTGTTTCCCTCTCTAGATTAAGATTAATTTAAATTGTAAACCGACTACCACTTTGCCTCGTTTTATGTAGATCATTTGCTACTTTGCTGAATATAGAAACTTGTAAAATTGTTTCAATTTTATTATTTTTATATCCCTTCACCCGCCTCGAGATATCAGTGTCCCAGTCAGTCACCTGACGTTTTGATTGTACCTAGGGGAGGGCGTAACCGCCGGCATACGTAGATCTGAGATCTCCCGGCCGGTTTACCACACCGTGATTTACCCCCCCCCGACTCTGGTATATCAACTAATGACCGAATGATTATTCGAATGATTCACTCGCTGTTGGCGTCGATTATTAATTCGATTATTTACTCAGTTACTAATTCTATTCGAATAAAATTAGTAACTAATGTCAACGCCGAGTGAAATCATTCGAATGATCATTCGGTCCGATGTTCGCCGCGGTCAGCGATAATATTATTGTTTGTTAGACGTTGAATTTTCGATTTTTAGAGGGAGTTAAAAATAATAGACATATATTTTTTTAAGAATAGCAATTTTGAAAAAATAGCTATGTTAAATTTTAATTATTTGGCTTTGAATAACGAATTAACATGACGCTGTAAAATACTTGGTGCATTAAATAAATAAGACATATGTTTATTGAATTTGGCATACCTAGCTCTGTTCTTATTTTTTGAGGACAATAAAAATAATTACTTTTAATATCATCCAATGTACATTATTTATATCATTTTAAATAATATTATAACCCCGATTTTCATAAAATTAATGAAAATATATATAAAGAATCATAAAAATAATAAAACTTATTACAAAAATATTCATATTCAAATCACGATAACTAATAGGCATCAACTTATCATCGCTGCATATATCAAATGTAACATACCTAGTTCACAATATTTCATAGGTAGATCCCTGCCTATGTTGAGTCAAAAACGCTCAAGCAACCATGACCTAATATCAATAGGTAGTAACAGAGATAATTGACTTCAAAGTTTGTATTTTTCTATTCAATATTTCTGACTAATATTCTGCAAAAAAGTTGGACCATCATTCAAGTAACATGTATACCAAAAATTTAAATTTCAATAGCTTTAATACAGGCCAAATAAAATGAAAAAACTTTAATTTCTGAAAAAAAATCTTTAAAAAAGTTTTAATCATTTGGCTTGTGTTAAAGCGTAGCAATCTTTATAAGTTAAAGCGAAAATTTTAATTTTTGTTTTAAGTTATTTTAATGATGGTCCAGCTTTTTGCAAAAGATGAGTATAAAAATGCAAACTTTGAAGTTAATTATCTCCGTAACTACTGATATTATGGTCATGGGTTGCCTGAATATTTTCAATTCATAACATAGGCAGGAATCAACCAATGAAATATTGTGAACTAGGTCTGACACACCTTGTATAATATAGCTCATATGTGATGTTTAGTTTTTTCTGTGATAATTGAAAAAATAGTAACTGCGAAGAATAGACCTACAATTTTTTTTTTAATTACTAGGCATACTTTAACGGCACTATTTTTTTTATAGAAAAAATTGTCATTTTTTCATGTTTTTTGCACATAAAATTACTTTGCATACTTCCGGCATATGGAATTTATTCTGTACTGACTTACGGCCACAAAATGTGAGAGTATAGAGAAAATATTATATATTAGTATTAATTTCTTTGCGGGTAACCCGCGTCAAAGTCTGGTCCTCAGAAGGATCATTTGTCAACCGACGTTTTGCCTGAATCGCAACAGGCATCTTCAGGGTGCCTTGTTAATAAATTTCCATCACGAGGGGCAGTGCGAGCACGTCCGTTCGTATTGGAAGCTTACTACCAAGCCTTGTAGCCAGTGACATGGCCACTGGACTACGAACTTCAATGTTATTTACCAATGTTTTGCATGGTTTGGCCATGTGGAACTGAGGAGCAAGGAAAGGTAAGGAAAATTGTTTGTCGAAGACAGCAGAAACTGAGGGCGTCTGCGAATTAAAATAATAAAACAATATATTCGATATATCAAACTCTTTTATTGTATTTTATATAACTATTAACAGGAAAATGAAAATTTTAATAAAAAAAATACAACTTTCAATTATAATTAAACGAAGCCATATCTCTTTTGGCTTTCCTGTCCTTTCCAAAACAACTTCGTGAATTTCCTGCCAATTCTTCAGTAGTGTTTTGAAAATCTCTAACTGAACTGCTATAATTTTTTCTCTGCATATCACTCGGAGTCGTTTTGGCTTTTATTACCTGCAAACAAAGAAAAGGTTATAAACAGAGAGAATAGAAGAAAAACAATATAGATCAAATTAAAAAACATTTTGTAATCGCAAAGACTAAATATGTAGGAAAACACGTAATTTTATCAATAATCTAACCTTCCTGGAGCATTTCTTCATATTCTCGAACCTATTTCGAAAATCTGTCAGACTGTATGCATTATATTCGTTGCATAGTGCAGAAGTAAGATCTGACGATATCCGAAAAAACATTGTTATCAGTGTTTATTACCATTTAATTAACAGCATAAACTGTTGAATATCGTTAAATCCATGAATACTTACTTTGTATCATTATCAACAAACAATTTAAATCGCTGTCATCAGTCAAACATTTAAAATGACGTTTAAATAACGTGTTGCCATGTGCAAAATTATAGACTTTAGAAAAGTGATTTGAAAAATATTTTTCAAAGGTTGTACAAAAACTGGGGTATGTTGTTTGCATAAATTATTTTAAACCGAAGCCTCTCTAAGGCCTGGATGTTTCATATTTGAACAAAGTAAGTGTAAATCCTGGGTTAAACTGAGTTTGACCTCAAGGTTACGCGAAATCTCACAGAAACAGTTGTTTCAAACTAAATATTCATAAGCGTGCTATAAATATTGTAGTTTATTAACGTTGCAGACATAGCATACATTCGTATTTTTTATTTATTTATGGTCTACTAGAAGGATTCAAATTTGATTATCGATATTTATAGAAACAAAAAATACTCAATCTTTTTTATAGGAATGCTCCGGTTTACATTAACCTTTCAAAAATTTATTTTTTTAAAGGCTTACGAATATTATAAGTTATTACCTTTGCAGACATAGTATAAAGTATACATCATTTTTTAAGTATACCGTCATATTTTTTTTGGGCGCAAAAATAATCGATAACTCGTAAATCAATTACTAATCATTCGATTATGAAAATAACTCATAATCGCGCATCGCTAGTAAATAGTGAATATACTGAATACGACTAGCACTCTTATCTATGCCGCACTCTGACCACCACAGAATAAAGAAGATAAAGAACGCGCACTCATGAAGTCATGAATTTTATGATTTTAACAGTCGCCACCTAGCGACCGTCACATACATTTAGCTTGATTTATTTATTTATTTGTTTAAATTAATATTTATTTCTGAAAATATAAAGCAGGTTTTAAATTAAAATACGATAAATTTGAATTAAATATTTATTTATATCAAATCCGCCAATTCCATAATAAGAGTCAGAAAAACAATTGGCAAAGAAAACTGACAATTACATAATCAATATAATAAATTTCACAATAAAAAACATTTAGTTTGTTACAATACAAAAAAATAAAGAATTTACAAAATATATTCAAAATAAAGGAAAACAATGACTTATTATTTAGAGATTATACAAAATATAGTAATGAATTGAATTTATCGTCGCTGTATGTATAATAAATCCTATGTAACGTTTAGTACATTCTGATGAGCGAATAAAAACTGTTTTAAAAAATAATTGCACAGACTAGATTTATAAAAAATATTTTAAATAATTACTAGGCAGACCTTTCAGATGAACGGCACTGTTTTTTTTTGTATATGTTCATTATTTATCTGGATTCGAAATTCGGCGGATCCACTAATTTAAAGTATATTTATCACATCTGGAAAATCTGTGGAATATTTCATTTGTTCTCTAAGTGGAAACATAACACCAGCATCGTTCCGACATGATAAATCTGAAAATATATAAAATATACGTATAAACATTCAAAAGTCAAACAGTAAAAAAGCAATATGTCCGCCAGTGAAACTTGGAACATTATAAACAATTTTAAGTAAATGGAAAGCTGGATTTAGATAAATAAGATTAAATCATTTATTTGCCCAATTTAGATCATTTACCTGCACTTCCTCAGCCATAGCAACCTCCATCATGTTTTAAAGTTTCAATTTTGTCAACCACCTGTAAAAGCAAACCAGACGCGCAAACGCTTTGGAAGACTCAAGGGTGTCATGGCGAGGAACCGGATATTATCCAACATGGCTATAACGTCGCGGCTATTCTATGGTTCTTGCCTTCTCTATTATGTGGTTCGTGCACAAGATACAAGATGGCTGACGATAAATCAATGCGTATGACGTCACGGCTATTCTGTGGCGCCACCTTATAGTTGTCTCTCGGTACTAGGAGTGCCCACCCCCTGGTGCCCACAGAATATAGACCAAAAAACTGTGCCCACTGTACCGCACTCTTTGACAGCTCCATAGAAAAGTGATGCAGACAGATCGTTGACATAAATGCTCAAACCATGGACGAGAGAGTATACTAATTTACCAAAGGCAATATTACAGTCCGTCCAACCATAGATAAGCGTCCAACTCACGTCCAACTTATCTCTAGAATGGAAGGGGGGCGGTAGAAGATAGGTGGGAGTAATATTATATGTAAAAGAATAGCCGACAAACATCGTGAACAATTTTCGGCCTAGTGGGGGAAAGTTTGCGCATGTACACTCTGTTTCGAACAGGATCCACGGCGATCAACTTGACCCCGTACAACCAACTGCGACACGGAAACTGCGAAATTTTGTATATTTTATGTTTTTCTACGAATGCTTTTTTATGTTATATGAGTAAATTTAAGAAAATGAAAATAAAAATATTATTTTTTGGTAGCCCTGAAAAAGGGCCGGTTTTTGAATATTTGTGTGAATCTGACCCAGCGTGTGTCGCGTTCAACGGAGCATCAGCAGCAGCGCGGGGCGCAGCGGAAATGAGCGACGCGCCGGTTGGCTGACACACGCGGGGTCTAATGTACTTAATTGAATAAATGCGCTGAAATCGGAGAGCAAAGGCAGTCTTTTCGTCGTATTGTGTCTTCGCTCTTCGATCCAGTCTACAAGTTTTAAAGTGTTTTTTAATTTCTCAAACCTTCTCTACATCCTGCTCCTGCCGTTTTTGGCGGCCCTGAAAAGTGAAATTGGGGATCCACACCTGGTAAATATACAGTCTTTGTCCTGTGCAAGACAAAGTGGTCCTTCGAGCCGGATTGCCAATCTTCACTCCTGAAGAGCATGTCTCGATCAGGGTTACGATCGGGGCAAACCGCACGGGAAGAAGAAGAAGAAGTCAGGACGGCATCAGACTCAGACGGTCAATCCGAGCATGGAAGCAGTTCCCAGGCTCGAGAGGCGGACATCATCCGCCAACTGAAGGCGGAACTTCGCCGCAAAGACCGTCACCACAGGCAGCTCGTGCGAGATCTCCAGAAGGATCATCTGGAGGCGTTCTCCCGAGTGCATGGCGCAGGTCAAGCGCCAACGGCGGCTGCGACTGGAGTCGCGGCTGAGGATCCAGGCTGGATCTCAGCTGAAGCTGCCGTTTTTGGTGGCCCTGAAAAGGGGCCTGTATGGAGCGGTGGCCCTGAAAAGGGGCAAGAACGGAACGGCGGCCCTGAAAAGGGCCAAGAATGGAGCGGTGGCCCTGAAAAGGGGCTGGTATGGAACAAACCGAGATCTATTGCTGCTGCTGCTGACGAATGTGAGCCAGCTCCATTAGCCCCGGACCAACGGAGAACTACTTCACCGATGAGCAGCACAATGGGGAGGACGCCCGTTGATCAGCAGCCACCACTTCAAGAACATTCAACATTTGATGCAAACCATACACGTAACCCTACGGAAAGGGATACTGGGGCAACATTCACCAGAGATTGGGTGCGGTACCAAGCTGACCCAATGGCCAGAATGGCCACGATGATTTCGGATGCCATCCGATCGTCACGCGAGACGGAGAGTCCGCGGTCTCAACCAAATCACGAAGAACCTCGGATGTCCGCACTCATCGCTCGGCAATCAAGCGCTCGAGATTTGCCATTGTTCAGCGGCGACCCTTTGGACTGGCCAACCTTCAAGGCGCAGTATGACCAATCATCAAGCCTTTGTGATCTGACGGCAGCTGAGAATCTACTGCGGTTACAACGCGCGCTCAAGGGACAAGCACGAGAAGTGGTTGGCCCTCTCCTGATCAGCCCACGGAATGTAACCGAGATAATGGATACTCTGGAAACGCAGTTTGGCCAACCGGACACCATCGTATCAACAATGCTAGACCGAGTGCGAAGACAACCACGCCTTCCAGAAAATACGACGGCGGGTGCTGTCATGGAATATGCGGTGGCAATTCGGAACGTCGTCGCCACGGTGGAAGGCTTGGAAGGAAAATATCTGGTGTCACCAAAACTACTAGTCGAGATGGTCGACAAACTGCCACTGTGCGTCCAGATGATGTGGCTCTCTTCACGAGTGGGAGGGTCTAAGGAAATTGGAATACAGGACTTATCAGCCTGGCTCATGAAGATGGCTGGCATAGCCCCATACGCTGGCTGTTTGGTCACTCATCATAAAGTGCGAAGGAGCGGTCAAGTTCACACAACCAGCGAAGTGGAGTCAACCATGAACAATGTTACGAACAACAATTTGTGCACTGTGTGTCGAGCAGCTAGCCACAATGTGACCGCGTGTAGTGAATTCGTACAAAAAACCGTCGCGGAACGTTGGAACATAGTGCGAGAAAGTGGCTGGTGCTGCGTGTGCTTGAACAGTGGTCATCGATCCCCGCGTTGCAAGGCAAAGAAGTGCGGTGTGAACAATTGCCGGCTACCTCATCACCGAATGTTACATGAGGCATCCCGGTCAACAGCGCCATTACCGATAATGGCATCGGGCGCGTCGCAAAGACCAGGTGGGCACGACGGGCCCAGTGGTTCAGATGTGGTCGGTCTCACGGGAGATAGGGAGAACGCACACCCGGTGCTACTGAAAATCCTCCCAGTGTTCGTGAATGGCCCCCGGGGTCAAGTAAAAGTGTACGCTCTACTTGACGAAGGCTCTACAGTGACCCTCATCGAGGCAGGTGTAGCCAGTGCCGTCGGGGCCCAGGGACCAGTGCGCGAACTTCGCATCCACGGTGCGAACGGAATGTGCTCGTCGGACAATCGCTCCCAAATGTTGAACATTACCATAACCGGAAATGGGTCAGAGCACACACTACGAGCGAGTACGGTCCGCGATCTCGCACTGCCCTCTCAATGGACAGTACAATCTCCACATCGGCAAGGACGTTCACGCACGAACCAGACAAAGATCTTGGAAGTAAAACCACAGCTTCTAATTGGGCAAGACCATGCCCATCTCATCGTCACTCGTGAAGTAAAGGAAGCAGCGAGTGGCGGTATCCTATCCCGCACAGCATTGGGATGGACGGTGCATGGAGCCGCACCCCCCCGGTCGCCGCAAACAAGTGCTACAATACTGGCAATCGCTGGAGCAACATCGCCAGCACCTGATAACCTAGAAGCACTAGTGAAACAGCACTTCTCAGTGGATTCACTGGGCGTGACCAGTGCGGCACGCGTCAATATCAATGACGCACAAGCCGAACAAATAATGTCGGTCACCACTCGTCAGCTATCCAATGGACAGTGGGAAACCGGACTTTTGTTGAAACATGAACACGCGCACTTACCCGAGAGCCGCCAGTGCGCACTAAATCGATTAACTGGCGTAGAAAGAAAAATGAGAAAAAATGCCACCTTCGCGGCCGCATATCGATCAAAATTCGAGGAATACTTGGAAAAGGGCTACGCCCGAGCTCTGTCGACGGAAGAAATCGACCAACTTGGACCGCGTAGATGGTACATGCCGCACTTTGCAGTATTCAACGTCAACAAACCAGGGAAAATCAGGATAGTTTTTGATGCCGCCAGCAAGTGCCGAGGCGTGTCACTCAATGACACCTTATTGACCGGACCAGACTTGCTTTCTTCACTTCTGGGAAACCTGTTCCGATTCCGGGAAGGAAATATATCACTGGCGGCAGACGTGCAGGAAATGTTCCTGCGCATCAAAATCTGTGAACCTGATCAAAGTGCACAGCTATTTTTATGGAGGGACCATGAAGACGCTGAACCACGCACTTTTATGATGACATCCATGGTGTTTGGCGCGACATGCTCACCGACCAGTGCGCAATTTGTACGCAACCAAATCGCGGAGGCCAGCGCGGTGGAATTCCCGGCAGCAGCCTGCGCGATAAAAACCAAGTTCTACCAAGGATGATTATCTTGATGCAGTGGACACCATAGAGGACGCCATCAAACTAATGAAGGAAGTATCAGAGGTTTTGCGACGCGGAAACATGCACCTGACTAACTGGGCATCTAATGACCCACAGGTCATGGCACAAGTGAATCCACAACTACGTGCAGTGACACCAATCGAGATAATTAGTGAAAGCACGACCACCGAGAGGGTACTTGGAATCAAATGGGATCCAAGCTCTGCCAAATTTATATTCCAATTTGTAAATTTGCCAGAACTAGAAGCCGGAGATCGACCAACCAAGCGAGAATTGTTGAGCGCCGTCATGCGGATTTTTGACCCGGTGGGCTTCCTCGCCTGCCTTCTGATACGGTCAAAAATCCTACTACAAGCCTTGTGGAGATCAAAAATCGGCTGGGACGATGAAATTATCCCCGAACACGCGCAAAAATGGCGCGAGTGGTACAGACTACTCAAGACAAGCCAATGCGCAGTGCCACGTCAGTGTCTCTCAAGTCGAAGCAGTACACAAGTCTCGTTACACATTTTTACGTTACGTTACGTTTGTTACGACGCTTCTGAACTGGCATGCTGCACCGTGGCATATTTCGTGGAAGAGATGGGCAACAACTGCCGAAACGTAGCGTTCGTGGCATCAAAGTGCAAGGTGACTCCACTAAAACCATTATCAGTGCCACGGCTGGAACTTCAAGCCGCTCTAATGGGAGCCAGACTGGTCGCCACTGTGAAAAAAGAACACGTCTGCCAGATCCAGAGGACGGTCATGTGGACGGACTCAATGACGGTACTTTGCTGGTTAAGAACGGACCCCCGATCCTACTCCGCCTTTGTTGCCAACCGTCTGGGTGAAATAGACGAGCTAACAGACACCGGTACTTGGAAATGGGTACCCACACGCCATAATCCCGCAGATATTGGAACCAGGGACGGCGATCCTCCAAACCTAGCCGCTGACAGTATGTGGTTCAGCGGTCCTGAGTTCCTCAGGAGAGAAGAATCGGCTTGGCCACGAGAGGCTAACCAACCCCAACCCGATCCACGGTGCCTCGAATTACGACCGGACGTCGTGACCTTAACTCAAAGTGTCACTACAAATAGCGGCGCATTTCCAGAATTAGGGCGCTTCTCATCGTGGATACGTTTGGTCCGCACCACAGCCTGGGTGCGACGATTTGTGACAAACTGTCGCCGAAAAACAAATTCGGCAGGAACGGG
>JADDOH010023870.1:0-41795 GCA_016648135.1 Agrypnia vestita | reverse complement strand
CGAGAAAGTGGCTGGTGCTATGTGTGCTTGAACAGTGGTCATCGATCCCCGCGTTGCAAGGCAAAGAAGTGCGGTGTGAACAATTGCCGGCGACCTCATCACCGAATGTTACATGAGGCATCCCGGTCAACAGCGCCATTACCGATAATGGCATCGGGCGCGTCGCGAAGACCAGGTGGGCACGACGGGCCCAGTGGTTCAGATGTGGTCGGTCTCACGGGAGATAGGGAGAACGCACACCCGGTGCTACTGAAAATCCTCCCAGTGTTCGTGAATGGCCCCCGGGGTCAAGTAAAAGTGTACGCTCTACTTGACGAAGGCTCTACAGTGACCCTCATCGAGGCAGGTGTAGCCAGTGCCGTCGGGGCCCAGGGACCAGTGCGCGAACTTTGCATCCACGGTGCGAACGGAATGTGCTCGTCGGACAATCGCTCCCAAATGTTGAACATTACCATAACCGGAAATGGGTCAGAGCACACACTACGAGCGAGTACGGTCCGCGATCTCGCACTGCCCTCTCAATGGACAGTACAATCTCCACATCGGCAAGGACGTTCACGCACGAACCAGACAAAGATCTTGGAAGTGAAACCACAGCTTCTAATTGGACAAGACAGCGAGTGGCGGCATCCTATCCCGCATAGCATTGTGATGGACGTTGCATGGAGCCGCACCCCCCCGGTCGCCGCAAACAAGTGCTACAATACTGGCAATCGCTGGAGCAACATCGCCAGCACCTGATAACCTAGAAGCACTAGTGAAACAGCACTTCTCAGTGGATTCACTGGGCGTGACCAGTGCGGCCCGCGTCAATATCAATGACGCACAAGCCGAACAAATACTGTCGGTCACCACTCGTCAGCTATCCAATGGACAGTGGGAAACCGGACTTTTGTGGAAACATGAACACGCGCACTTACCCGAGAGCCGCCAGTGCGCACTAAATCGATTAACTGGCGTAGAAAGAAAAATGAAAAAAAATGCCACCTTCGCGGCCGCATATCGATCAAACTTCGAGGAATACTTGGAAAAGGGCTACGCCCGAGCTCTGTCGACGGAAGAAATCGACCAACTTGGACCGCGTAGATGGTACCTGCCGCACTTTGCAGTATTCAACGTCAACAAACCAGGGAAAATCAGGATAGTTTTTGATGCCGCCAGCAAGTGCCGAGGCGTGTCACTCAATGACACCTTATTGACCGGACCAGACTTGCTTTCTTCACTTCTGGGAAACCTGTTCCGATTCCGGGAAGGAAATATATCATTGGCGGCAGACGTGCAGGAAATGTTCCTGCGCATCAAAATCTGTGAACCTGATCAAAGTGCACAGCTATTTTTATGGAGGGACCATGAAGACGCTGAACCACGCACTTTTGTGATGACATCCATGGTGTTTGGCGCGACATGCTCACCGACCAGTGCGCAATTTGTACGCAACCAAATCGCGGAGGCCAGCGCGGTGGAATTCCCGGCAGCAGCCTGCGCGATAAAAACCAAGTTCTACATGGATGATTATCTTGATGCAGTGGACACCACAGAGGATGCCATCAAACTAATGAAGGAAGTATCAGAGGTTTTGCGACGCGGAAACATGCACCTGACCAAATGGGCATCTAATGACCCACAGGTCATGGCACAAGTGAATCCACAACTACGTGCAGTGACACCAATCGAGATAATTAGTGAAAGCACGACCACCGAGAGGGTACTTGGAATCAAATGGGATCCAAGCTCCGACAAATTTATATTCCAATTTGTAAATTTGCCAGAACTAGAAGCCGGAGATCGATCAACCAAGCGAGAATTGTTGAGGGCCGTCATGCGGATTTTTGACCCGGTGGGCTTCCTCGCCTGCCTTCTGATACGGTCAAAAATCCTACTACAAGCCGTGTGGAGATCAAAAATCGGCTGGGACGATGAAATTATCCCCGAACACGCGCAAAAATGGTGCGAGTGGTACAGACTACTCAAGACAAGCCAATGCGCAGTGCCACGTCAGTGTCTCTCAAGTCGAAGCAGTACACAAGTCTCGTTACACATTTTCAGTGACGCTTCTGAACTGGCATGCTGCACCGTGGCATATTTCGTGGAAGAGGTGGGCAACAACTGCCGAAACGTAGCGTTCGTGGCATCAAAGTGCAAGGTGACTCCACTAAAACCATTATCAGTGCCACGGCTGGAACTTCAAGCCGCTCTAATGGGAGCCAGACTGGCCGCCACTGTGAAAAGAGAACACGTCTGCCAGATCCAGAGGACGGTCATGTGGACGGACTCAATGACGGTACTTTGCTGGTTAAGAACGGACCCCCGATCCTACTTCGCCTTTGTTGCCAACCGTCTGGGTGAAATAGACGAGCTAACAGACACCGGTACTTGGAAATGGGTACCCACACGCCATAATCCCGCAGATATTGGAACCAGGGACGGCGATCCTCCAAACCTAGCCGCTGACAGTATGTGGTTCAGCGGTCCTGAGTTCCTCAGGAGAGAAGAATCGGCTTGGCCACGAGAGGCTAATCAACCCCAACCCGATCCACGATGCCTCGAATTACGACCGGACGTCGTGACCTTAACTCAAAGTGTCACTACAAACAGCGGCGCATTTCCAGAATTAGGGCGCTTCTCATCGTGGATACGTTTGGTCCGCACCACAGCCTGGGTGCGACGATTTGTGACAAACTGTCGCCGAAAAACAAATTCGGCAGGAACGGGGCATGACTTGACACCACATGAAAGAAATGCTGCCGAGGAGGCCTGGATCATCCACTCCCAAAAGATTTCATTTGGTCCAGAGGTACAAATATTACAACGAGGAGAGGTTCTTCCCAGAAACAGCCGCCTCGGATGATGACACCACGACTGGATAACCGAGGCATCATCAGGATGGGCACTCGTCTGATTGGAGCAACAGTATCAGACATACCACTGGACCTACGAGAACCTATCATACTGGATGGTTCGCACCCCTATGTACGAATCATGGTGCGATACTATCACGAACGTGAAAACCACCCAGGAACTGAAAGAACTGTGAGTGACCTGCGCGCTAAATTTTTTATTTTGCGATTAAGATCAACCGTGCGCCGAATACAATTTGAATGCCAGGCATGTCGCAACGGACGAAGCCAGCCGCGACCTCCGCTGATGGGCCAACTGCCGGATGCACGACTTTCCCACCATCAACCACCGTTCACCCATTGCGGTCTCGATTATTTCGGCCCACTACAGGTGACCATCGGCCGACGGAAAGAAAAAAGATACTGTGCATTATTCACTTGCATGACAACACGAGCCGTCCACCTGGAACTGGCCGCGTCCCTGAACACGGACTCGGCCATCATGGCATTAAGAAGGATGGCGGCGCGCCGTGGTCATCCACGCCACATTTACTCCGACAATGGAACGAATTTCCGTGGAGCAAGTAAGGAATTTGCTGAGACATTATCCGAACTACAACACGATCCGCGGATGCGCGAACATCTGGCGGAAACAGGAGTTGATTGGACATTCAATCCCCCCCTCGCTCCTCACATGGGGGGAGCCTGGGAAAGTTTGGTGCGATCTGTCAAAAGAGCACTCGGGGCTACGTTAAAAGAACAGGCACCCCGTGAAGAGACATTATTAACTATTTTGGCCGAGGCCGAGTACACGGTAAATAGTCGCCCGTTAACTCACGTTTCGGTGGACCCGAAAGACGATGCGCCACTAACACCGAACCACCTACTGCTAGGTTCAACCGGACGACACGTGCACATGGCGATTTACGGGGCCCTTGATCAAAATGTTTGTTTACGCAAGCAGTGGAGAACGGCTCAACAAATGGCGGACATGTTCTGGCGTCGATGGATGAGAGAATATTTGCCAACCCTGGCTTTGAGGCAGAAATGGCAAGAAGCCGCCCCGCCTATTCGAGAAGGCGAGCTAGCTATCATCACCGACGCCAACTTACCACGAAACAGCTGGCCAAGAGGGATCGTGATAGAGGCCAGACCGGCCGCTGACGGACAAGTCCGAGCGGTCCGTATAAGAACAGCATCAGGCGATTACATCCGGCCCGCCACACGAGTCGTCATACTACCCACGCAGCTTCCGGACGTCGCAGGGGTGGCGGCACAACCCTGTTCTCCGTGAAGGTGCAGGCTAGCTGTACGGGGGGAGTGTTTCGAACAGGATCCACGGCGATCAACTTGACCCCGTACAACCAACTGCGACACGGAGACTGCGAAATTTTATATATATTTTTTTATTTTTTTTTATTTATTTATTTAAAAATCCTTGTTTACAAATAAGATACTTAATACTAATTTAACAATAAAACATAAGATAATTTACACATTTTTTTGTTTTGTTTAATTTGTGGATTATGCCACTCTACTAGGCTACGTCTGTCCCAGAGTGGCGTTATAGCACACAATTATAATATTTTTTAGAGTTCGTCAGTAGTATTTATTATCATAAGGTAGTTATTATGTATCTATAGAGTATCAAGTGGAATGTTAGTGAAAGTTGAGTTAGTCATAAGTCCAAGTGTAAATATGTGTACAATAATTGTTTAATGTAAAAAGGGTTAAAGTTTTGTTTAAGATTATTTTTTTATTTTCCTTAATTAATTAATTAATTTATATAGGTATATATTTTTATTTAAAGACATTATTACGCAATTACAGTAAGTAAATTTTCAGTTGCTGTTCTACCTTTGGAGGTAAGCCAGTTGTTTGTTAAAGCTTTTATTTTATTAATTGAGTATATTCTGATTTCCGGGAAGTCTGTTTTAAATATGTTAAATATTTTAGGCCCTATGTATGAGTAATTTTTCTGTCCATGTGTTGTCTTAGTTTTTGGTATTTCGTCAAGATTTCGTAATGCTTGTCTAGTATTATGTGAATGCGAGTTACTGGTTGCTGTTAGGTGGTTTGTGTTTTTAATGTAGAAGATGAGGGTAGACTTAACGAACAGCTGTCTAACGTCCAGTACATTAAATTCTCTGAATAGTCTGTCTGATTGGTATGTGAATGGTTTCTTATTAATAACTCGGAGCAAGGTTTTTTGTGCCGTTATAGCTGGTTTTAATGTGGTTTTGTAAGTACCTCCCCAACTTGGAATCGCATAGTTCAAAAATGACTGGGCAAGAGCATAATAGATAGTTTTGAGTTGCTGTTTATTAAAAATATTACGTATGGATTTAAAAAGGTAAATGAGTTTTAAAAGTTTTCCCGATAATAGTTCAATGTGAAGTTTCCAGTTTAGGTGCCTGTCTATTATGATTCCCAAGTATTTCACACTATCTGCATTTTCCAAGGGGGTGCAACCACAGTTTTGGTGTTGGCAATCATGCATAGTCAATTTTAAATCGCTAGATGGCTGCCCTCTTTTATCTATGCTGAATGTCCAATACTTAGTTTTTTTGAGATTGACTGTTAGCAAATTATTTTCCAGCCAGTGTTTTACTATGTTGCAACCCAGTTCAGCTGCTTTGAAAACAAGATCCCATGTTGAAGCGTGAAACAGGAGTATTGTATCGTCTGCAAAAGTAACTACTTTCCCCCCCGTTGTTAGCTTGCATAAATCGTTTATGTATAGGAGGAATAAAACAGGTCCTAGTGTACTTCCTTGAGGGACTCCGTATTTGATGTAATGTTCGTCACTTTTAGTTTTGTCAAGTTGTGTAAATTGTGTTCTGTCTGTAAGGTAAGTTTTGAACCAGTTGTAACTTGCTTCCGAAAGTCCAGTCTGTTTTAGTTTGTGAAGCATTTTTTCATGTGAAACTGTGTCAAAAGCTTTCGTCAAGTCTAGTGCTATTGCTATACATTTTTTTTATTGTCAAGTTTGTCTGAAATATAACCAATAACTTCCTGTATTGCTTCTTGTGTACCCCGATTTTTTCTAAATCCAAACTGGTTGTTGGCTAAAATTTGATGTTTTTCTAAAAAGTTGGTGAATTGATTACAAACATATTTCTCTAGCAGCTTAGGTAGTAAATTTAGGATGGATATAGGTCGGTAGTTATTTGGATCGTCTTTATTGCTAGCTTTGTGTATAGGTGTGATTTTAGCCGTTTTTAGTTGGGACGGGAAAATGCCTTTTGTGATGCTTAAATTAAATATATGAACTATAGGTTTTAGTAATATTTCTTTAAAGGATTTAATTACTCTAGCGGATATTCCGTCCGGGCCTGGAGAGCAATCTATGTTCAGGTCATCTACTATTTTTTCCATATCTTTTTTAACAGATAGGGGAGATCTCAAATTTGGGGAGATGGGATCCGTTAGTTTTTATATTATCATAGTGTGACTGCTGTTTATATTTATTTAGTACTTTACGCGCTAGTGTTTCACCAATTGTGGAGAAGTGAAGGTTTAGTTTATCTGCTATTTCTTTCTTATCGGTGATGGTAGTGTTGTTGTGTACCAAAGTATTAATGTTACTTTTTTTATGTGTTTCAATACCATTTAATTCTTTTACGACATTCCATATGTTTTTAGTATTATTGTTTTGTTCGATTTTTTGTTTGTAGTGTTGTTCTTTCCTTTTTTTATTATGTTGTTACATATATTACAGTATCTTTTATAATACCGATATAGTGAATGGTTGAATGGATGTTTTTTTACTTGCTGATGAAGTTGGTCACGTTTGTGAGTGCATTTTATTATATTCGATGTTATCCAGGGTTTTATACATTTATTTATTTTTCTGACGTAAGAGGTAGTATTCTTTTCAATATGTATATTAAGAGTGTTTAAGAATCTAGATAAAGCTACAGTCGTTTGTTTTTCTCTTAATACGTCTATCCAGCTTTCTGTAATTAGATCAGTTTTAAGTTCTTCGAAGTTTGTTTGTTGGATGTTGCTTAAGCTGTAGTTTTGTGGTATTGTCGTGTAGCCCTAGCACAATGCTGTAATGGTCGGTAATTGTTGATTTAATGACAGCAGTCTGTATGCTTAGTTTTGATTTTACATATATGTGGTCAAGACAAGAACCTCACTCTCTGTTTTCCCGTGTTGCTACGCTTATTGTTTCAAGATAGCCATATGCTGACATTAGACACTCGTATTCGTGTGCTTGTTTGTGTTTGAGGCCGATAGTGTTGATATTGATGTCACCCGCTAAAATACAAGTCTGATATATGTTAATTTTATGTATGTTTTCTTCTAGTGAGTTAATAAATTCCGTAATACATGCGTTGCTAGGCGATCTGTAGATAGCTAGTATTGCAAGGGTGTTGTTAATTATTATTTTTAAACAATTTGCTTGTTATTACAAGCAAATTGTTTAAAAATAATAATACCTTATTAGGTAGGTTCATAGATAGTGACGTTCTTTACTTTTTTATTTATATACACAACAATACCATCCGATCTGTTTAGAGAAATCTCTGTCCTGAATGGTTCATAATTGTTAATGGGTCTGAGTATGATGTTGTCTGTCTTTCAATATATATTTCCATATTTCAAACATTTAATAACTAACGTTTACTTAACTTTGGATTTAATGAAATATACTATCAATTCAAAGTAAGAGAACCTAATTCTTTTACCTGAGAGCACCTTAGTTCAAGTAAGTAACATTGTGGATTCATCTACTATAAGTTATTGAGTGAGCTTAACAATGAAATCTGACGTAGGCATTTAATCTGGAGTTAGAGACCAGAATACCCACACATCATCGCGTTAGGCGCCATCCCGGAGGGCGGTATCTTTGGAATAATAATTCAAGGGAAACAACTGCTCACCATTACATTGGTCGGCCCTCCTGGAGTACTCCGAGCACTCCTGCTTAATGTCAGGATGTGATATGTCCACATCAGTGTAGGGCGCTCCTTCACCGCCGCTCTCGGCTGCAGACTCTTCACCTATCTGCACATCACCTCCCTGCGCACTTCCCCAGACCGCATTGCTGGAACCTACTTCTGGAAGCAAAACCAATAATTAGGTTCAACAGAGCTGGAGAGTTAGCTGTCTCCCGGGCTCGGCTCCATGTCTCCTCGGGCTGTACTCGCACAAAGCAGGTCATCGTATAATAACCTGTACCAGGCAGACTGCTTCTTATTGCGTGCACTGTTCTCCTATAAGGGCACTAAATGCTTTGCCTATTCTCAAGTATATTTATTTGCAGAATATTTTTAGCTAAATGCCAAATTATCTATGAATGTGAATCATTAAATTTTCGAAACGTTCGACAATTCACTTGGTACTTTTATGGTCTTTATTGGGTTTAAGGAAGCCACTTTCATAGAAAATGTGCGGAATGTGAACTCGGAGAAATATTACTTACGTACTTGTAAGCTAGATTTATGATTGCACGAATAATTGCAATATGAACATGAAAATGGTTTTACTTCGTTGTGCTTAAGCGCATGTCTCTTCCGTCGCGGAACGCCGCTACATTTCTTTCCATACAATATGCCCTTATCACACAATCCTCGGTTGATCTACTTGCTTTGCCGATTTAATGCGACGGAAGATCCGCACAGTGTGGCGCCGGCCTTAGAATTTAGACTTTTGCTTAATTTTAGTACATATTTTAGAGCCGGTTATTTTTAGGGTTTGTTACGCTTAGATAAAGTAAATTAAATGTCAAAATGCATGGTGAAAATTTCTACACTTTAAAGTGTGCTCATATCACAAAGCATGCCGTCTAAAAGTACACCTTTAACGGTCATATCAGTCACTGAGAATGCATCAATAATGAAGCAACTCCTCACCGGCGCGCTGGTCGGCCTTCCTGGAGCACTCCTTCTTGATGTCGGGGAGCCACACGTCCATGTCCGTGGAGGGCGCTCCTTCATCGCCGCTCCCGGCTGCAGACCCTGGATCGGGCTTCACGGCAGGAACATCTTGGGCAGCGCGGCTCATGGTACTAATACGTTCCGGATTGCACGAGGGACGACAGGCAAATGGCGATTGTCAAATGGCGTGGACCATAGACTAGCGATGCGCGATTACGATTATTATAACTCGAATTATTCGATTATTGAAATGTTTCGAATAATTCGATTATTAAAATCATTCATAATTAAAATCATTCGAATATCAATTTAGCACCGCGCGACGCGACGCCAGGCAAAGCCGAGAGCCGAGTACCGATCACGCCCACCCACTCCGCGAAGCATTCAACAACGAGTGATTCTACTAACCATCCCGAATAATTTCAACACGAGTGATCACTCATGATGGTTAATAGAATCATTCGAATGAAAATTAGGTATGAATAAAAAAGATTCTTAAGTGTATATTTCTCTCTCATTTGATATACCATTGGCTTCATATATAAGAAGAAGACAGATGATAACAGAATGTCGTAACGTATTTGACAAATGAAAACTTCTTAACATAGACAATGAAAGAGTTTTTATTGTCTTTCTTTGTCTAATCTCCTTACAAGGTGAGTGAATGTTGGTGAACGTATGTCTTTTGTCTTTTGCCGCAGCCCGCGGCTAACTTCAGACCGAATGATTATTCGAATAATTCACTCGCCGTTGACGTCGATTATTCATTCGATTATTTACTCAGTTACTAATTCTATTCGAATAGAATTAGTAACTAATGACCGAATGATTATTCGAATGATTCACTCGCCGTTGGCGTCGATTATTAATTCGATTATTTACTCGGTTACTAATTCTATTCGAATAAAATTAGTAACTAATGTCAACGCCGAGTGAAATCATTTGAATGATCATTCGGTCCGATGTTTGCCGCGGTCAGCGATAATATTGTTTGTTAGACGTTGAATTTTCGATTTTTAGAGGGAGTTAAAAATAACAGACATATATTTTTTTAAGAATAGCAATTTTGAAAAAATAGATATGTTAAATTTTTATTATTTGGCTTTGAATAACGAATTAACATGACGCTGTGAAATACTTGGTGTATTAAATAAATAAGACGTATGTTTATTTTGGCATACCTAGCTCTGTTCATATTTTTTGAGGACAATAAAAATAATTACTTTTAATATCATCCAACGTGCATTATTTATATCATTTTAAATAATATTATAACCCCGATTTTCATAAAATTAATGAAAATATCGGAAGAATCATAAAAATAATAAAACTTATTGCAAAAATATTAATATTCAAATCACGATAACTCATAGGCACCAACTATCATCGCTGCATATACCGAATGTAACATACCTAGTTCACAATACTTCATAGGTAGATCCCTGCCTATGTTATGAGTCAAAAACGCTCAAGCAACCATGCATCAATAGTAACGGAGATAATCGACTTCAAAGTTTGTATTTTTTTATTCAATATTTCTGACTAATATTCTGCATAAAAGTTGGATCATCATACAAGTAACATATGTATATCAAAAATTTAAATCTCTTTAATATAGGCCAAATAAAATTAAAAAGCTTCCAAAAATTTCTCATATATGATGTTTAGTTT
The DNA here is from genome assembly GCA_016648135.1 of Agrypnia vestita. Taxonomy (NCBI): domain Eukaryota; kingdom Metazoa; phylum Arthropoda; class Insecta; order Trichoptera; family Phryganeidae; genus Agrypnia; species Agrypnia vestita. Next base: position 31,399 of record JADDOH010023870.1, on the reverse strand, counting down.
ATTCTGTGATAAATGAAAAAAGTATTTTAAAAATAACTGCGAAGAACAGATTTTTTAAAAATAATTATTTGGCATACTTTACGGCACAATTTTTTTTTTTTTTTAGGAAAAAATTGACATTTTTCCATGTTTTGTGCACATAAGATAACTTTGCATACTTCCGGCACATGGAATTTATTCTATACTGACTTACGGCCACAAAATCTGAGAGTATAGAGAAAATATTATATACATATATACTTACGCATAGGTTACTATTGAAAGTATGTGTTCTGCAGGGGTAGGCCGAGTTTCCATCAATGATGTTTAACTGTAAATAGTTACGGATATTTTATACACGCCGTATGTTTTTTTTTGGAGAAACTATTTCATTGAATAAGTATTCAACGAAACATCGAGAATAGTTTTTGGGGAAAAAAACATATGGTGCGTATAACTATTTACAGTTAAATATGTCTAACGACCGTAATAACAACCTTAACTCTTTAATAATCAATGATGTTCATCCATCATTTTTGCATTTCCTTCAATTATTGTATTGGGTTATTAATAAAACAAATTTTCAAAGGCATTAAAAAAGATTACTATTTTTCATTTTAAATACGAGTTGAAATACAAAAATAAAAATACATAGAAGACAATTTATGGTTGCACATCAAATAAGGTTGATAACTTTTATGAAAATGAGTTACTGTCAAGGAGATTACTATCACAGATACAGCTAAAGTTATCAGAGCATTTTTTTTTAAATATAATATTTTTTATTTAATATAACTTTATAATAAGAGCCCAATAAAAAATTGCCAAAGGGCTATACTGTTGATGATAGAGAAAAAAAATGCTTCAAATGGTATCAATAACTCATTTTTACCAAAACCGTCACATAGCAGGTTTTATTACATATGCAGCGACGTTATATTATATAAATACACAATACAAAATTAACAAAAATAAAATATTTGGCAACTTTTTTAAAAGATATTTTACACAAACAAAAACAATAAATTAACTCCTTTACTCGATATGTTCAATCATGGGTGGGAGTTGTTAGTGAACTCTGGTTGCAGTTTTGGAATCTGATCCTGAAACTCGCAATTGTCTCTGCTTTAATTCGTATATAACATAACCAAAATAACTCGTTGTGGTCTCCTCAAATTTCTCTATCAGAAATAAATAATTATAAAATTATTCTATTCTAGCATCAATTGTAGGACATTATCCATTTAAATAAACAGAAAAGTCATCAAAATTGTACTATAAATTTGAAAATACAAAACAAATGATAAAATATAAATCTCCATAACAAGATAACTAATAAACAATGCATTATATTATTTAAATATGACAATTTAAAATTAAATTAAAAAATATATATATTTACATTTTTTTTAAAGCACAAACAAGAACCAAAATAACTAAATTTAAAATATTCTATTCTGGCATTGCAGTTGCAGAATATTATCCATTTAAATAAACAGAAGAGTCATCAAAATTGTATTACAAATTTGAAAATAGAAAACAGATGATAAAATTAAAATCTCCATAACAAGATAACTAATAAATAATATTTATTTTTATTTAAATATGACAATTCAAAATGAAATAAAAATATTATAGGTATTTACATTTTTTTTCAAAAGATTCTTTGGACAGACAGGAACAAGAATAATAACAATAAATAATTTTAAAGTATCCAATTCTGGCATCCATTGTACGATATTGTACATTTTCATAAATTGAATAGTTGTTAAAATTTGTACCATAAATATCAAAATATAAAACAAATGACAAAAATGTAAATATACACATCATAAGAACGTGTTACCCACACAGCAGTAAATTTAATTGAACAGTTGTTAAAATATGTACTACAAATTTGAAATTACAAAACAAATTATGAAGTATAATCTCCATAATAAGATATGTAATTAATAAATATTGAATTATATTATTTGAGTATGACAATTCAAAATGAAATAAAAATAATATATTTACATTTAAAAAAAAATGTACTTTGCACAAACAAGAACCAAAATAACTAATTTTAAAATATTCTATTCTAGCATCAATTGCAGTATATTATCCATTTAAATAAACAGAAGAGTCATCAAAATTGTACTACAGATTTGAAAATAGAAAACAAATGATAAAATTAAAATCTCCATAACAAGATATCTAATAAATAATATTTCTTTTTTTATTTAAATATGACCATTCAAAATTAAATAAAAATATTATAGGTATTTACATTTTTTTTCAAAAGATTCTTTGGACAGACAGGAACAAGAATAATAACAATAAATAATTTTAAAGTATCCAATTCTGCCATCCATTGTACGATATTGTCCATTTTCATTGAAATAAATTGAATAGTTGTTAAATTTGTACCATAAATATCAAAAATAAATAAAAAAATTATAAATTTACATATCCCAATACCATGTTACCCACACAGCATTAAATTTAATTGAACAGTTGTTAAAATGTATATACTACAAATTTAAAAATACAAAATAAATGATAATGCATAAATCTCCATAACAAGATAACTAATAAATAATATTTCTTCTTTTATTTAAATATGACAATTCAAAATTAAATAAAAATATTATGGGTATATTTTTTTAAATGATTCTTTGGACAGACAAGAACAAGAATAATAACAATAAATAATTTTAAAAGTATCCAATTCTGGCATCCATTATACAATACCATTTTCATTTAAATAAATTGAATACTTGTTAAAATTTGTACCATATATATCAAAATATAAAACAAATGACAAAAATATAAATCTACATATCCCAAGACCATATTACCCACACAGCATTTAATTAAATTGAACAGTTGTTAAAATGTGAACCACAAATATCAAAATATAAAACAACTTACAAATATTAATCTACACATTTAGAGATAATAGTATTCACCAAGTGTTTACATGTTAACAAGATTGTTAATATTTAACAATACTGCTTCAACGCTCGGAAACAGATGGAATTGAAAGAAGGGAGTGATCCTATCTGTTTTCAGCATTTGAGTAAAATTGTTAAATGTAAACAATCTTGTTAACTAGAGAATGGGCCCGATTAACTACTAATTAACACATAATAAGAACATATATTAATTTTATTCGTTTACAGACAAATTACTATTCAGAAGTATAATTTCATTTCATTTTTTTGGGTCAAGCCTATTCCTTAACTTGTTTGTTAGCAGTCCAGCTTTTGAGAATACTCTTTCAGAAGGAACAGAGGTTGCCGGAATACACAAATATTTTGATGCTAATAAAAAAAGTTCTGAAAAAGTGTTATGATGAGTTTTCCAAAAATCAATAGGATCCTTTTTCCGGTCCACATATTGCATCTCAATGTATTGCTTCACCATTATCTTAGCTGAGGTGCTTGGTGTGACAACTGTTTCAGTGTGAGACATTTTCGTATCAAAATCATCACCACACATCATCCGGATCCGAAGCGCAGCTGGCTGTATCAATTGCAGGTCTTGTTTCCTCCTCTGCAGGCACATTCCGAATAGACATTAAGTTTGTCAATTCTTCTGTCACCCATTGTTGGGCATTTTTGGCATTATCCTCCACACCGAATCCAGTTTTTTTGAATCTCGGATCTAGAAAAGTCGCCTTAGCCACCATCTTATTGGATTCCAAAGACCCAAGGCGTCTAGATATTACCGGCCCGATTCTGAAAATAACAATGTCTGGATCTTTAAGATCTTTATCCCAACACTTAATAGACGATAATAAAAATTAAAAATGTCCAGAGCGGATTTTGTAATTCTACGGCTCAAATACACTGTATTAAAAGATGATATAAGAAAGATTGTTTCTTACAATCGTATTAATTTCTTCATCCACAGCGTCCAGATGAAATATCATGGCTAAACTTATAATGACCGCGTTCGGCGTTACCGCGTATTCAAATCTTCCCACCTTGACATTTTTTGACAGATATGTCTGGATCTTTAAGATCTTTATCCCAACACTTAATAGACGATAATAAAAATTAAAAATAAACGAGAGATAGCTTTACGTCGGTGTTTGTTTCTATGAGGGAGGGAGAAAGATGTAAATTGTTATCTGTCAAATGTCAAGATGGAAAGATTTGAATACGCGGTAACGCCGAACGTGGTCATGACAAGTTTAGCCACGATATTTCATCTGGACGCTGTGGATGAAGAAATTAATACGACTGTAAGAAACAATCTTCTTATATCATCTTCTAATACAGTGTATTTGAGCCGTAGAATTACAAAATCTGCTCTGGACATTTTTAATTTTTATTATCGTCTATTAAGTGTTGGGATAAAGATCTTAAAGATCCAGACATTGTTATTTTCAGAATACGGATGTACATCTATTAGTGCATTTTTTAAATGTCTTCCAACGACAGTAGTTGGATTTTTAGCACGAAGTGTATATTGTAAACCTCTGATCAGAGGCACTATTGTGGACATGGTAACATACTTTTCTCCAGATAATTGTTCAGTCATTTTGAAAATTGGCTTAAATATTGGGATGCAGTCTTCCATTATTTCCCATTCTGAAGCATCTAAATTTTCAGGCGCTGTCACTAACGACGATAATGCTGCTGATATTGGCAGTTTAATGAGAGTTAATCTCTCTAGCATCAGAAGTGTGGAATTCCACCTTACACTCACGTCCTGCTTCGGTTTTAATTTTGGGAGACCCATTTGCTCTTGAATCTCACGTAGTTTATATGCAGCCAAATTACTTTGTTTAAAGTACGTGACCAATGATCTGCACTTTTTCAACAATTCTCCTAAATCAAAATTTTCCCCAATAGCATCATGGACGGAGAGATTTAAAGTATGAGCGACACAGGGATGATTGTATTTTCATAATTCGTCAACTACGGCCTTCTTCATGTCAGCGGCATTGTCTGTGACGACCGTTATCACCTTGTGAAGTAGTTTCCACTCTTCGAGGATGCCTGCAATTGCAGCTGCAATATTTATACCAGAATGCTCTTGTTTAAGTTCTTGTGTGGCCAGGACTGATGAATGCAGTTTGAACTCATTTATATAATGAGCTGTGACAGTTAAAAAACTTTTGTTGCTGTCAGATGACCACATATCTGTAGTAATTGCTACATAGCTAACACTTTCAAGTACCTTAAGCAACAAGGACTGATTTTTTTTGTACATGTCTGTTAACATTTTTTCTGACAAGGTTTTTCTCGATGGCAAATTATAAGTCCGGTGTAATTTTTTCACAAAGTTACGGAAACCCTTATTTTCTACCATTGAAAGTGGTTGAAAATCAATCACAATCATATGTAACAGGGCTTCATCTATAACTGCACTCTGCACACTGATAATTCTGATCTATCTGAAGCTGTGTATAAACGCAGTTGCCGCTTTCGTTTGGGTGCAGGTTCAATCTGAACTGTAGCTGAAGAACTGGTTGGTACCGTTTCTGAATGGCATGCTACTGAGGTACTAGCAGTCACTTGTTCGAGTTGTACTTCTGAAGCACCGGCAGATATTTGTACAGATTGTGCACTTGATGTACTTGCTTCCTCCCGCGGTTCCCTTGGATGCCGTTCACTTTGAGAATAAGATAATCGCAAAGGATGTTTCCGTTTTAGATGTTCATTTAAATTACTAGTATTTTTATGAAACGTATAACTTTGTTTACAGATTTTACAAATTACCTTGCTACCATCGGATGACTTTTCAAAAAATCCCACGCAATCGATCTTTGAAATGATGATCGCGGCATTTTGTAGTTTAAAAATCAAAAATATTTAATAAACACGTATTAATAAATAAAAATAATAAATTATTTTATTCTGCAATCTAAAAAATGCTATTCAATATATTAGAATAAGTAAAATACTATTAAATTTCCGGAATGATCAGAAAAATTATTTTCTCTTGTCAAAAATTCAGATTTATATTAGCTCACCGTAAAACAAGGACCAAAGTTAAAAACAATGATTTTCATCTATAAAATTTCAATTGATAAAATGCCAAAATACGATTATATAAAACACAAATAAAAATTAATGGACACAATAAAAGAAATGCAAACGAAATAAGAAACAGAATAATATTTATATTAAAACGTACTTAATACATGAAACTGTTCACTTAATACTGTGTTTATATTACAAAAGAATAAATACACAAAACTGTTTATATTACATAGGACTAAATTAATACAATAAACAACCTAATAGAGAATATTAAAACAAAAAATCAACATGTTCAAAAAGGAATGCTGATATCATAAAAGAAAAAAATATTTATATATTTATGTTAAAACATAAATATAATGTATTATTAATTAACTAAAATAGAAGAAAAAACAAAGATAAACAACAAAAATATCCTGCAATGCGAAATTTGTAAGGTAATTTGTAAATCTGTATCGAATTCAAGATTTGAAATTTGAATTGAATGATGACAGATAAAAGATAAAACGGGTATCAATGGTCATTGGTCATTCGTCATCCGCCGTCATCCGGTACTAATTTCATTCGGGACTTCGGGGATTTACCATTTGTTACATTTTTTCGTATTCTTTTTATTTAAATCTATACCAATTTTATTATAATACATCCTACGAAACTGCACGACATGCAGTTTGTACTGATTTATTCAATTTTCAAATTTATAGTACAATTTTGATGACTTTTCTGTTTATTTAAATGGATAATGTACTACAATAATTGATGCTAGAATATAATAATTTTATAATTATTTATTTCTGATAGAGAAATTTGAGAAGACCATAACGAGTTATTTTGGTTATGTTATATTATATACGGAGTTCCAGAACAATTCATTCGCAAGCAATATGTGAAAATTATTAAAAATGCTTGTGGCCTCTGGTTCACTAGGCAAGAATCATAAGGGTTGGAACAAGCTATAATATAACCAGAATTAATTCTGGTGTGTCGCAACATTGAAAAATTCAAATATTTATCTTTTGTTTTCTTTTATATAGAACTAATAGTATAGCGAATGATAGAGAAATATATATATTTGGAGCATTTTTAGTATCAATCATCCCAAATTTTATTTTGGTTATAGGTACTATACTCAATTAATCACGATATATTGATATTCGTTGAAACATGGTCAAAATAGGAAAATTTACTCAATTTTCTTATCAGGGAGGCTTTGTTGCAGACAGAGCATACTTTCATATTTTTTATTTATGGTCTACTAGAATCATTCCAATCATAATCGCGCATCGCTACGTTAAACCGACCGCCGACTAGAGATTGGATGTTAACGAACGAACTGTTATATTTTAACAGTTCACTTTACTGAACGAACAAATGGTACAGTGAATTTTAGTGAACTAGAGTTCGGCAGCGATGCGTGACCTGCCACATTCCCAGAGATGTTTTACCCGCCCTACGCTTTCGCCACCCTATTAGGCATTATTTTAATGCTAATGCGGTCATCCTCGCTACGTCGCTGATTCTGTGTGAGCCGTGCTGGGTGGCGACCACACAAAGTCTCTTCACTGTCTCTGTAATCATAATCCTTACCTCGGCAGTTGATTACTGGCAGTAGAATTTTTTTTAACAATGACTATGAGAAAATCACTGCTCATCGTACATCAAATCCCAATCCTACCCCATACCTCTAGCTAGCGATAATTTCTGTTGGACTAACGAAGAATTCTATTGCAGTTAATCCTACCCCCCTCCCCACGTAACGAAGCTATTTTGGTGGGTATTGCGTGTCTCACGTGCTACGGTCCGATCGCGTTCATATTGTCTAAATAATCAACATTATTAATGACGTAAACAAATTACAATACAGATATGACTGGGTAGCGGAGTTTCTTTAATCATTTTAGTGTTTAAGTTATTGAACTACGAGTGTACAATTGTATATTTTGTTGGTGTTGCCTTAAATCCTTATTCAACAACTTAGTATTTAGAAATGTATGAATGAATGAAAACGCTTTATTCGTACCTGATCCACTCGTGGAAACCTTAGGGTACGAACTATATGGCGTAAGATGCAAGTTCGTGTTGTGTAGCAGTGGCGTGCAGTAGGTATAAACTTATACCTATATAAATTTTGTATTACTACGTCACTTCATGTAGTTTATTGATGTTGATGAAGTGTGTAATCTTTCAGTACCTACTAAACATATAGGGCACACTTGTAGTCTTCAAACTGATGAAAGTGTGCGTGTTGTGGGTTCATTTTGAAATGTAGTTTTCCCTTCGCTAGTTGGGACGTTCTCGGGTGTATGGAGCCGTATGTCCGGCGGCTTATCGACGGCCGGACACGAGGTGGGGGCCGCTCAAGGACTTGGACAGAAGGGAAGCGGGCACCTCTCAGCAAGCTGCAGATGACGACTAAGGACCAGACTCTAAAGAGGAGCTTTCCTTGTAATCTTCTTACTTCTGCGCGGAAACAGGAGCGCTTCCTCCCGCCTGCTCTCTGATTGGTCGACCGTGAGGGTGCCAATGTCGCTAGTTAGTCTCTAGCCCCTGCACCGATGTCTGCACACAAATTTCAACAAATTCTTATATCTTAAAATAATATGTAAATAGCATTCGGCATTAAATTAGCTATAAATAATTTTTAATTCTTATATTTATCCACTACACTGTCATATTTATTTTGAAATTTACGGAATTCATTTATGTTGCCTATGTTATTATAAATTATGATAATTTAGAAAATATGAACGCTATGGGAATTTCGTACGTCAGACATAGGTGTATCAAGCATTTTTTTTGGCAAAATTTTAATAATCAATATATATATATATATATATATACATACCCAATATACCCTACAATATATATATATAAAGAAACCCGTGTTTCCCTACCCACCAAGTTTTCTCCACATCCAGCCAAAACCAGCCACCGGTGGTTGTGGTGGTGGATAGCCCTTGGTGTCACATCAAAAATATACGAGTTTGGTGGGGGTGGCTGTGCGTGGGTGGGAGTGGGTGACGAAAATGTGCTTTCTAGCACATTGTTTTGTTATGGGAAGGCTGTAAATGCTTCAGATTGTTTCAAAAAACGTGCGTTAACTGTGTCGGTGAGTCTAAAAGGTTTTGGAAAAACGTGCTCTAGAACGTTCTGGAAGGAGAAGGTTCTTGAACATTCCCGAAAGTTCTATAAGGTTCTAAACTGAGTGGCGAAATGTGTTGGTATGTCTAAAAGGTTCCTGTACATTCGATAAATTTCTTGAAAGTTCTGGAAGCAGAATGTTCTAGAAGGTTCGCGAAATTTCTATGACGATGCAAACAATGTACTCAAATCTACACGTGCGAAGCCGCACTGGCACAGCTAGTTATCATTAATGAAATTTAAAATGAATTAAATTTAATAACTTCCACTTCTCAACATCTTTAAAAATTCAAAATCAAGCACATAAATTAAAATAATATTTATTAATAACACTTACAGAAAACGGGGAATTTTGATAATTAACCTTTTCTTCACTAAGCATCCAAAACTTCCGTCTGGTCCGAAGCGGGGTATCGAAATACCCCAAATCATATTCATAGAAACGATAGTAAATGTGCGTCACCAAACGTCAAAATCATCGACCACGTGTGCGCCGACCATCGGCGGATAACCAGTGCTTTTTAAACATTAGTAAATATATTTTTAAAACAAAATTATTTTATATATTATTATGGAATTGTTTATTATTTTCATTAAGATATTGTTGAAGAAGGTAACATAAAAAATTATAACATCGCAACTATTTACAAGATAAACAAAAACAAAGGAACAACAAATGGTAAACGAAGATACAAGAATTACACAGAATTTTCAAAGATTAATTGCCGAAATATGCATTTTCAGTAAATGTGCCGCCTTAAGTGGTTTTGGCGGCATCATAAAAGTTCTAGCCGCTGAAAAAACCCTGTAGTATTTGAATAGGCTAATAAAATAACAAGCGCAAATAAATTCCAAAATTCACAAAATGGACAGCTTATAATAGATAATTATTGCAGAGCCATACAATTTGAAAAGGCGAGACAATAAAACTTAATACTAAATATAAAAATCTGTATAATAATAATAATACATTTAATTTTCGTTCTGTATGCCTGACCAACCAGATTTTTATTATTTGTTTACCATTTACATTTACAGTTTTATACAAAAATGCACAGCACTTTTACGGCATGGTTTAGAACTATGTTTCCATACATTTTATAATATGAAATGCTTCAGTTTTTGAATGTCAAAAACATGTATTATATTTTTTATAATTTTTTGTTTTATATCACTAATCCTAAAATCCTACGCCTTTGAGAAACATTATATCATGTCAATAAAAATAAATATGAAAAATATATACGAAAAAAATAACCTAACACACGAAATTCAGACGTGTCAACTACAGAGAATTGTAAAATATCTGAATAAGATAAGATGAATAATGATAATTTTTGAAAAAAAAATATTGTGGTGAATAATATTGACTAAATATATTTTTGGGTGAGTGTAAACGCACTACACGACATTTGTCACTGAAAAAACAGTGGTTTGTTTATGGCGGTGCTGACCGCCCGGAGAGAACTAATGGGTTTATGGGGGTAAATGACAACGAATTATCCCTAAAATCATTATCTTAAGTATTTTAAATATTGACTAAATTTTTAGCACCGACGTGATGTCGAAGAAAATCGTTCAGCAGCCAAAGTGTTAATAACATTTAACCAAGCAAACATACAGTGTATATTACATTCAAGAACACATTCTTAAAATTATGTTGCATTTTTTTCAGAACAAAGTTCTGTGATATTTAAAACCAAATTAATTAATCAATTAGAAAGACACACAGAAAAATCAAAACCACGAAAAAATAATGTCTTTCTAATTGATTAATTAATTTGGTTTTATGTTATTAAAACGTTCTTATAATCAAAATAAAATAAATCATTCTAACATGTTTTTACGATTTATTCTTTAAAAATTACATTGAATTAAAATAAATACCTTGTGAATGATTACAGTTGCAATACCATTACATGTATAGCTAAATTGTGAACAAAAAAAAAAATCCCCAAAGTGTGAAAACGTATGGATCGTAAAATGTGTCATACGACGAAATTTAATATTGTTCCAGTAAATAAAAAGTAAGTTAAAAAATAGTTTTTCTCAAGTGTGTTTAAGCAAATGTAATTTTAATTCAGACTTACGATTACAAGAGTAATCGCACTGCGAACATGAAAAAAGTTTATTTACGTTGTGCCTAAGGGCATGCATTTTTAAACGTGGCTTACGATTGCAAGAATAATCACACTGTGAACATGAAAATAGTTTTTCTCCAGTGTGTTTGAGCAAATGGAATGTTAAGTCAGACTTGTGATTGCTAGAATAATCGCACTGCGAACATGAAAACAATTTTTCAACAGTGTGCGTAAGAGCATGTGTTTTTAAGTTTGACATTTGATTGCAAGAATAATCGCATTTCGAACATGAAAATAATTTTTCTTCAGTGTGCGTAAGAGCATGTCTTTTTAAGTGCCACTTCCGATTGCAAGAATAATCGCACTGCCAACATGAAAACAATTTTTCTCCAGTGTGCGTAAGAGCATGTGTTTTTAAGCTTGACTTCTGATTGCAAGAATAATCGCACTGCGAACATGAAAACAATTTTTCTCCAGTGTGCGTAAGAGCATGTGTTTTTAAGCTTGACTTCTGATTGCAAGAATAATCGCACTGCGAACATGAGAAAAGTTTATGTACATTGTGCTTAAGGGCATGACTTTTTAAATCAGACTTCTGATGGCATGAATAATCGCACTGAGAACAAGAATACAATTTTTCTCCAGTGTGCTTAAGAGCATGACTTTTTAAGTGCGACTTCCGATTGCAAGAATAATCGCACTGCGAACATGAAAATAATTTTTCACCAGTGTGCGTAAGAGCATGCATTTTTAAGTGCGAGTTATGATTGCAAGAATAACCGCACTGCGAACATGAATACAATTTTTCTTCAGTGTGCGTAAGTGCATGACTTTTTAAGTGCCACTTCCGATTGCAAGAATAATCGCACTGCGAACATGAAAATAATTTTTCTCCAGTGTGCGTAAGAGAATGTATTTTTAGGTTTGACTTCTGATTGCATGAATAATCGCACTGAGAACAAGAATACAATTTTTCTCCAGTGTGCTTAAGAGCATGACATTTTAAGTACGACTTCCGATTGCAAGAATAATCGCACTGCGAACAAGAAAATAATTTTTCACCAGTGTGCGTAAGAGCATGCATTTTTAAGTGCGAGTTATGATTGCAAGAATAACCGCACTGCGAACATAAATACAATTTTTCTTTAGTGTGCGTAAGTGCATGACTTTTTAAGTGCCACTTCCGATTGCAAGAATAATCGCACTGCGAACATGAAAATAATTTTTCTCCAGTGTGCGTAAGAGAATGTATTTTTAAGTTTGACTTCTGATTGCATGAATAATCGCACTGAGAACAAGAATACAATTTTTCTCCAGTGTGCTTAAGAGCATGTCTTTTTAAGTGCGAGTTATGATTGCAAGAATAATCGCACTGCGAACATGAAAATAATTTTTCTCCAGTGTGCGTAAGAGTATGTGTTTTTAAGTTCGACTTTCGATTGCAAGAATATTCGCACTGCGAACATGAAAATAGTCTTTCTCCGGTATGCTTAAGCACATGTACTTTTAAATCAGACTTCTTATTGCATGAATAATAGCACTGCGAGCATGAAAATAATTTTTCTTCAGTGTGCGTAAGAGCATGTCTTTTTAAGTCCCACTTCCGATTGCAAGAATAATCACACTGCCAACATGAAAACAATTTTTCTCCAGTGTGCGTAAGAGCATGTATTTTTAAGTATGATTTCCGATTGCAAGAATAATCGCACTGCGAACATGAAAACAATTTATCTCCAGTGTGCGAAAGAGCATGTCTTTTTAAGTGCGACTTATGATTACAAGAATAAATGCACTGCAAACATGAAAATAATTTCTTCCCAGTGTGTGAGAGCTCGTGAATCTTTAAGGAAGCTTTCTGCTTGCTCGTGTACGGGCACTGAGAACATGAAAATACCTTAGGAGCTGGGGTAAGTGTGCACCTGCTTGAGGATTTTTTAAGGTTGGGAACTGTCTCCAAGTCTGACTGGTCTCCAGGGGCAGGCGAAAACACAGCAGTATTTTCCGAAAAAGAATATTGTATTCTCAAGAGATCTGCAAAGTAAATATTTTTGGTGTAACAAAAATGTTTTATATTTTTTAATACAGTACTTTATGGTTATGTTCAAAAAATGTTGTCATCTAGAATCCGGATAAGTATCCGTGTTTAACGACTGATGGCGCAACTGATTCAAAATATTTGTAACATTTTTACTGCCATCTTTCGAACGACGATTGAGTTTAAAACTATAGACAGATTTAAAGAGGAGCTTTACGTTTGTTTGGCAAGATTGTGTTTATTTGTTAATAAGGAAATATAACAAAATGAGAAATAAAAGCAATCAACAACTACTACACGTAAGATTGGGCTTGAGGAAGCATCGGCAAGATGGGTGCGTCCTTTGATTTCACTGGAACGAAAACGAAATCGCACGACAACTTCGGAGTAGTGTTTGGACATGTTAAAACGTAATCCTAAAGAGTTTCTGCAGCGTTTCTTCATTTCAGCGTGACTTCTGATGAAACATGCATCCATTGCTATAAGCCAGAAATTGATGAACTCTCAAAACAGTGAGCTTGAGCTTGAACCTGATCCATAAAAGGTTCCATGGACGGGAAAGATTAAAGCCGTTGACTTTCGTGATTCGCAAGGTATCATCTTCACCGACTATTTGGAAAAGGGAAGCGCAATCACGGGGCAGTACTACGTTTAATGAATTGATTCAGAATTGATGCTGGCGACGCTGAATCGATGGAGATAATGGCGAAGAAAAATAGCTCTTCAACCATAACGTACCAGCTTACTTGTCCGCAACTGCCACACCTAAACTGCTCTGATTACTCTACGAATTGCAGCCTCACCCACCCTGAATGCCTCCATGCGATTTCTTTTTATTTTCAAACACGAAAAATGTCTTGGCGGAAAGCGGTTCACGTCACTAGAGGCCTTTTTGTTATATTTTTTGTATTGCTTAAGAATGTTGGAATATCGCTGGACTAAATGTATGGAGCTGAAACGAGACTAAGTGGAAAAAAATAAATAATTTAAATGCTTTTTGCTGCGGCAGGTTCATATCATACGGCCCTTGTTTTTCAATAGAGCGGATTGCTAACGCTAATAATCGTTTCACGCTCTGCAACTAGAAAATAAAGTCTCAAAAACCCCACCTAATTCGATGAACGGTTACACATTTTGACACTTTTTTTGGCGGGATCTTGGTATTCTTTCAATATATATTTCAATATTTCAAACTTTTACTAACTGACTTTTACTTAATTTTGGATTTAATGGAATATACTACATCAATTCACAGTAAGAGTTCCTAATTATTTTACCCTACGGACGTCCCTCATAAGCTGAGAGCGCCTTAGTTCAAGTAAGTAACATTGTGGATTCATCTATGATGAGTTATTGAGTGAACTAAACAATGTAATCTGGTGTAGGCATTTAATCTGGGGTTCGAACAGCCCACCAGAATACCCATACATCATTCCGTTACGGCCACACGAAGGGCGGAATCTACTCTTTTGAATAATAATCCAAGGGAAACAACTGCTCACCATTACATTGGTCAGCTCTCCTGGAGTACTCCGAGCACTCCTGCTTGATGTCAGGATACGATATGTCCACATCAGTGTAGGGCGCTCCTTCACCGCCGCTCTCGGCTGCAGACTCTTCACCTATCTGCACATCACCTCCCTGCGCACTTCCCCAGACCGCATTGCTGGAACCTACTTCTAGAAGCAAAACCAATAATTAGGTTCAACAGAGCTGGAGAGTTAGCTGTCTCCCGGGCTCGGATCCATGTCTCCTCGGGCTGTACTCGCACAAAGCAGGTCATCGTATAATAACCTGTACCAGGCAGACTGCTTTTTATTGCGTGTACTGTTCTCTTATAAGGGCACTAAATGCTTTGCCTATTCTGAAGTATACTTATTTGCAGAATATTTTAAGCTAAATGCCAAATTATCTATGAATGTGCATCTTTAAATTTTCGAAACGTTCAACAATTCACTTGGTACTCTT
The DNA here is from genome assembly GCA_016648135.1 of Agrypnia vestita. Taxonomy (NCBI): domain Eukaryota; kingdom Metazoa; phylum Arthropoda; class Insecta; order Trichoptera; family Phryganeidae; genus Agrypnia; species Agrypnia vestita. Next base: position 16,217 of record JADDOH010023870.1, on the reverse strand, counting down.
ATGGTCGGTATTGGGTTTAAGGATGCCACTTTCATGTGCGGGATTAACTCGGAGAAATCTTACTTACGTACTTGTAAGCTAGATTTATGGTTGCACGAATATTTGCAATATGAACAAGAAAAAGGTTTTTTTTCGTTGTGCTTAAGAGCATGTCTCTTCCGTCGCGGAACGCCGCTACATTTCTTTCCACACAATATGCCCTCATCACACACTGCGCGGTTGATACATTTGCTTTGCCGATTTAATGCGACGGAAGAACCGCACAGTGTGGCGCCGGCCTTAGAATTTAAACTTTTGCCTAATTTTAGTGCATAGTTTAGAGCCGGTTCTTTTTAGGGTTTGTTACGTGTAAGTTGAAGGCGCTGATTTCAAAAATAAAATATTATCAGATAGCATTAGGCACCTATTAAAGAGGCATTTATTTTAAAATTTCCAAATTTCACCATACATTTTAACGTCTGACATGATTAACACCAGGTGACGTTTAATCTATGGTTAACATTAGGTTATTTTTAGTGAAATTTAAAATAAATTAAATTTTAATAAATATTATTATTAAGTTCTACGGGTTAAGTATTTTTATGTGTTACAGCTGTTTCGGCTTGTAAGGCCATTATCAAACAGTGGATATACCACGTACAAACGACTTATTTATACAATTTTAAGTTACCCCTTCCCATTTAGAGTAATTAGATATTTGTGGTGAAGCCCTGTAGTAATGTACGTTTTTTCCCGGGCACTTATCATTAAAGGTGCCTAGGTTAACGTTATGCTTAATTATCAAAATTCCCCGTTTTCTGCAAGTGTTATTTATAAATATTATTTTAATTTATGTCCTTGATTATTGGTTTTTTAAAAATATTTAGAAGTGGAGAGAAGATCATTTTTTGTTGATTATTTAAAAGTTTAATATTTGGATCCTTTTTATATTTATTTATTTCTAGTTGCTCAAGTAAATTCATCCTAAAACCTTTTGTTTCTATATGTAAAGGTTTTGGTTCGTTATCACCTTGCGGGACGTGGTTTTCATTTAATAGATGGGCCGCAAATTTTGACTCTGAATTTTTATTTTTAAAGCAGCGCATGTGTTCCGCGAATCTAGTTAAAAAAGACCTTCCCGTTTGTCCGAAACAGCTGTAACACATAAAAATACTTAACCCGTAGAACTTAATAATAATATTTATTAAAATTTAATTTATTTTAAATTTCACTAAAAATAAATATGGAGTTCTACAAATTAAACACAAAAACCATAAATAAAAACATCAGGTTACGCAAACCATAGAACATAAACACCTTCGACCATTGCAAAAGGATTGATTTTCCGTAGTCCGAGGATCCAGACTTAATAAAATGATCCAAATTAATCGGTGAAGATGACAAGGTTAGCTCGCTCTAAGTGAGTGACTATATTACGACACTTTTTATTTGATGGTTAGTTTAGTTGGTTTAGAAAATAAACAATTGGATAAATACGGTTTATTTGTCCCAATCAATGACTCTCGGGTAAACGGATGAGGATGAAGAGTTTTTAGAAATTTTCGTTGATGACTAAATGACTTTTCACCGCCTTTTGTAAGGATCTCTGAATTCGCCATATCACATCCTTTTCTTGACTATAGTTTACGTGTTATGCTTAGATAAAGTAAATTAAATGTCAAAATGCATGGTGAAAATATCTACACTTTAAAGTGTGCTCATATCACAAAGCAAGCCGTCTAAAAGTACACCTTTAACGGTCATATCAGGTGCGCGCATTCCTCGTCACTGAGAATGGATCAATAATGAAGCAACTCCTCACCGGCGCGCTGGTCGGCCTTCCTGGAGCACTCCTGCTTGATGTCGGGGAGCCACACGTCCATGTCCGTGTAGGGCGCTCCTTCATCGCCGCTCCCGGCTGCAGACCCTGGCTCGGGCTTCACGGCAGGAACATCTTGGGCAGCGCGGCTCATGGTACTAATACGTTGCGGATTGCAAGAGGGACGACAGGCAAATGGCGATTGTCAAATGGCGTGGACCATAGACACGAGCGGGGCATAGACGTATTACCGTATTAATTAATCGGTAGGTAGGACTTCTTAAAATGTGACGTTCGCTAATTCTCCAGTTTAATCCCTTATTTCATGAATTATGAAGGAGGTTCAATAAAAAAATTTGCAAAAGGATGTTTATTTACGCTTATTTAAGATATAAATATGAAAAAAATTTACATACATTTTATGTAAGAAATTATCATATGAAGCCATATTTAGCTTCGTGTGATTCGAGTCAAATAATGTAAGGGCATATATCTCTTCACATGCATGGCAATAACATTTTATAGAAATCTTCGAAGCAATTTCGGTTTTCGTTGTGGCACAAAAATACATTGCATTTTTCACACTTAGTGAAAGAACGGAGCTTCGAGCAGTCTGGCACAGCTGTCGATTATTTTTATTCCAAATGGGAAGTGATGGACATTGTCTGTACGTACCAAGTTAAGTGGCAGATCTTGCAGCCTGGCTGGAGCTTTGTGTGGATACTGGTGAATCCGGAAAGCTAGACGGAGTGCAGCTCGGCTTGCTGGAGTACCAGCTGTGCTGGTGGCGGTGTTTCGAGTGAGCTTGCTGGACGACCACGTTTTCTTGCTACCGAGATTATTTTTCCTGATTTACGCATATGTTCAGAAACGGCAAGCTTCAAATCAAAAAGCGGAATGTAGGTACTCGTTTTGATTGACTTTGCGCCGATAAAAGCCGAGCGTTTACAATACCCATTCTATCATGTGGAAGAAAATTATTTTGTACCATTTGCAAGATCGCAACTTCATTCTATAATAGCATTAAATCCAGCAAATCAGCCCCTCCCATATGCCGGTTATAAAGATCGACAGCTTGTGGAGAAGTACTTCCTTACACTGTTTTTATTTACGAGAATATCTCCGTTTTGTTGTTGGTTCACTGCTCACAGACGCTGAGAGAATATTCACGTTCTTGTTGTCGAACCATGAAATCAAACTCAGCGTTACGTCGTCTATGAAACCGTATATGACAGCGATGTGACGGGAATGTATACGAAGGCAAGTACGGATTTGGCGAAAAACGGGTAAGAAAATCATATAAAAACAAACGTATGCACAAAAACAATTATAAATCTGTATAATAGATGATTGAAAGAATATAGAATTATTTCATGTGAATATCTCACTCACCGATAAACATTTGTTTTTCACTTGTAAAAGTCGCACTGCTTTTATTACATTTAGTCGGCCGGAACAGCTGCACTTAACCTCAAATAGTTTTGACAGATTACACTTACCATACAGAAAACAAAAATACGTTTTTTTTGACGAAGTAATTCTTAACATGATGCGATATATTTTTTTCTTAATCTTTGGAAAGCTTTAAAAATATTTTAAAATTTAAAAGCCGTAGATGGCTTCGTTTGCGGTAAGGGGTTAACTATAAGTGCAGTCACGGAAACCGTTTAAAGGCTGTCGCGGGAGATGTGCGACAGAGTGATCAACAGAGAGATCAACTCCATCGATCGCAAGGGCGAGCGGTTGCAGCTGGCAGTCACCACAACCTATCAAGAATATATAATTGTTCATATAGTAATCTAATCCCGTGACAGCCTATTGTTCGGCAAAACTCTCTAAAAGGTTAAAATTCTCAAATATTAAATAGAAACCAATACTCGGGGAGCTACGTATTGACTTCCATATTCCTTTATGACGCCATACATGAACATGAATTTCGGATGAAGGCATTAAAAACGTGGTAAATCGGCCTCACTTTAATAATAGCTTCGTCTCTGTGAGATTTCCATAATTATCTTACTAAAATAATAATCCCACAGTGGACAAATCCAATAATTGTGTTCTCGGAACAATATTATTGTTAGCTCATGTGATGCTAGCAAGGAGCAAGGACAATTTAATTTGCGACTTCTGAGCTGTTGAACGGTTTTGGTGAAGATGAACTGAAAAGGTTATTCATTATGAATGGAAAAAGTTCGTTCATGCACGACGTCTCTAGTGAGCATTAGGGATGGGTCGTCGACGTATTTACCGTCGACGAAACGAGACCGTTCACGTCTGTCCATCGACGAGACGATCAACTAGTTGAATTCGTCAACTTCGTTACGCGGACGTCGCGGACATTCTATCTAAACATCGGGACGATGGCCAACTGTCTACGGTTCGACGCGACGCCGCTCGACAGCTCAACCATTGGCTATTTTTATTACGTTAATTTTTAAAAATTAAAGAGTTTCGAAGAAATATAGTTTCGGGGAAAGTAAAACCGCTACTTGTGCTTACGTGTAAAAAGAAATATTGTATTATTTATTTGTTTACGCACATTATAGGCTTTTACATATTGTTTTATATACTTCTTTCTTATATAATAAAGAAAGAAGTAGGTATACACAACAATATCAGGTGTAAGCAGTAAAATATTAGTTCAATAAAAAATAAAATAATTAAACAGAATTGTTTTATTTTATACAACGTAAAATTGGGAATTCACCGAAACGTCGCACGTGCACATCACAAAAAATCAAGTAAAAGATAATAGATAATAGCTTGTTAAGCCTATCTCGCCCTACGCATGCATTCAAATTTCAAGTCTCTGTCATAGTTCGTGTACACAGATCTGCACTCTATGGTCGTGTACTTTAGAGTTGAAATGAAATTACCCGTCGAGCCGTCTATGGCGTCTATAAGTCGACAGCGAGAGATGAGAGAGAAATAAACGGAGACGTTTTGTCTTGCTCTCGCTCGTTGCTTTGCATTACGTTGAATCTCGAATCGTCCACCGACCACGGCGTCCGCCGTCCACCGTCTACGAATTCAACTAGTCCATGCGATAAATATAAACCGTCGACGCGTCGATGCAACGTCAACGGTTGATTTCAACTAGTCCGTCCATTCAACGCCCATCCCTAGTGAGCATATATATTGTCTATGTCTATAACACACAATGTGCGCACTCCTCTAACATTTTCGAAGTCTGTTTTTTAACCTTGCCTTAGGCTATTTTCTTTTCACGCACCTTAGGCCAGCACCACACTGCGCGGACCTTCGTCGCCAATTTCTTTCCACATAATGTGCGCTTATCAAGCACACCGCGCGGACGGTCGGACGGTCCATTTGCTTTGGTGATTTGACGCGACGGAAGATCCGCACAATGTGGCACTGGCCTTAAAGGATCACATCAGGTGCGCGCATTTCACATCACTGAGAATGAATCAGGAATGAATAAACTGCTTCCCGGCGCGTTGGTCAGCCTTCCTGGAGTTGTCCGAGCTCTCCTGCTTGATGTCAGGATACAATGTGTCCATATCGGAGTAGGGCGCTCCTTCATCGCCGCTCCCGGCTGCAAACCCTTGCTCGAGCTTGACGGCAGGAACATCTTGGGCAGCGCGGCTCATGTTATACTACCTTCTGTCAGCGCGAGTCCGTAATAGCATGAGGCGATTGTCAAATGCACTGCAACCATAGAGACTAGGGATGGGCGTTGAATGGACGGACTAGTTGAAATCAACCGTTGACGTTGCGTCGACGCATCGGCGGTTTACGTTTATCGTTTAGTTTAGTGATAATTGTTCTAGTTGAGTAAGAATTTTGTGTTTTAATTAAATAAAATGTGTAAATATTTAACTATCCGTGGTGTTTTTCTTAAATTTCCCGCTCCCCTCACTTGGCAAATGCATTTTAATTTTGATATAGAAAGGACGCGCAGCACCTCACGCGATCAATCGTAGCAGATTGATTCGCGTTCATATCAACTTCTTAATGATGAATTCCGATTGCAAGAATAAATGCACTGCGAACATGAAAACGGTTTCACACTAGAGTGCGAAAGAGTGTGAATTTTTAAGTTCGACTACAAATTGCACTATGAACATGAAAAAAGTCTTATTCCAGGGTGCTTAAGAACGTGCACTTTTAAACTAGACTTATAATTGCAAGAATAATTGCACTGCGAACATGAAATTAGTTTTTCATCAGAGTGCGTAAGAGTATGTCTCTTTAAGAGTGATTTCGTATTGCATGAATAATTGCATTACGAACATTACTTGTGATTAAATTTGGGAAAAAGTGATCATTTACTTATTGTGCGTGATGCTTACCGTCATTGAGAAAAAAAATACTGTCCCATTTATGATTGAAGCTATTGCATTGTTTGCAGTTAATTGCTAATTGTGCGTGGAGCCGCGTGAGGCACACACCGGAGCACCTGCGAAAAGAATGTCCAGTTATAAACGATAGTCAGGAGGATCTGATAAGGGGATAGGTGGAGTTTCCTTCGGAAACGCTGACCTTTTCAGAACTGCAAACAACGTATAGTGCTTCAGATCTTTTATTCGGGTGTGGGTATTCCGCTGGGAAATTCTTGGGAAGGCTACCCGCGGGGTGTGACTATTGTGTGCTGGTATTTTTTACCAGCTATTTTCATCTATAATCCAGTTGACAATATTTTTTTAAATCTGTTCATGTAACGTCATAAGCTTGATATCTATCGTGGTTTATGCCTACATGCAGTGGTTTTTCTATTTTCATTTTTCCCCCAGATGAGTGACTACTGAACCTAGGTCAACAGCCTCAGTATTTCCTCACACATATTGCAACGGAGTAGTCTCATCATCATAAAGGGAAAACTCGATCGCCACCAGCTAGCTACAACGTAAAAACAAGAAATTCAATTTCATCTTCAGAGTCGCCATTGTTGTTTACGACACGCTTCTGTGGGTTACACCAGTACTCGGAATAAAGATCATCTTAATTTGTTTGGTGGGAATATGTGTATACATAGAAAGAAATACATTTTTTTCAAAATACACGGTTGAATTTAATTTCAAAGAAATAAAATGCAACAATTGATAATTCCTGACGTGACTATGTTTAAATAAACGCTTGAGCAAATAGAAATGTCCTGTTCGTCGATCTCCCGTTATACCTTGATTACATTAACAAGGGCAAACATTTCAAAATAATTAAAAGCCGCACGCGGCCGCTGTGAAAATAATCTATAAAAGGATACAACAATAATCATTACTTATTGATAAGGATTTTATATTTCTCAATAATGACTACCTTGGCATCACTTGCCTTTAACCGAGTAATACTTACGCTCCATTTTTGATACACACCATTTTCTTAAAACATGAGCATTTTATATACTATCTTCGTCTTCCACATTAAAGCGGCCTGATCCCGTGGTCTAACTCTTGACATTTTTCGTCTCTGGTCTAAAAGAGATTTTCCACTTAATGCTTAAGCGCATGTCTTTGTAAGTTTGATTTTTTAATGGATGAATAATGGCACTGTTAACACGAAAACAGTTTTTTACTAGTGTGCTTATGCACATGAACTTGCAAGAATGATTTACGATTGCACGAATAATTGCACAGTGAACAACAAAATAGCTCTTCTCCAGTGTGTCTAAGCAAATGTCTTTGATAGTTTGATTTATCATTTCCCGAATAGTTGCACATTGAACACGAAAATAGTTTCTCTCCAGTGTGCTTAAGAGCGTGTCTTTTTAAGTGTGGCTTCCGATTGCAAGAATAATTGCACTGCAAACATAAAAAAAATTTTTCTCTAGTGTGTTTAAGCAAATGAACCTTTAGGCTTGAATAATAATTGCATGAATAATTGCACTGGGGACATGTTAATAGTTTTTCTCCACCGTGCTTTAACACGTGCACTTTTAAGTCTGACTTACGTTTACAGGAATATTTGCACTGTGAACATGAAAATGGATTCTCTCCAGTGTGCTTAAGCACATGTACTTCAAAATATGACTTCTGATTACACGAATAATTGCACTGCGTACATGCATACAGTTTCTCTCCAGTGTGCGTAAGAGCATGTCTTTATAAGTGTGAGTTCCGATTGCATGAATAATTGCACTGTGAACAAGCAAATGATTTCTTCCCAGCACGAGACACTTCCTGAGTTCTTAAGGGAGCTTTCTGCTTGCCCGTGTACTGTGCCGAGTATTGTGAACCTGAATATACCTTCTCACTAGCGGGAGTGAATGTGCACCCGCTTGAAGAGTTTTTTACTTTGGAAACGGTCTCCAATTCCGCCTGCTTTCCAGGGGCGGGGAAACACACAGATGGCTTTTCCGAAAAAGAATCTTCAATTGTCTGGACATCTGGAATGTAAACATTTTTGGTATTAATATTTCTTTTATGTTAATTTAATTTTAGTCGAGTTCTGTGTGGATTTTACGGATTACTTTACTAATTGATTGTGGATTACAATGCTATTTGAATGATATCTGATATTATAGATGACCTTCAAAAAGTAATACATAGTAAATAAATGTATACTGCATATCTCCAAGCGGCCTTCGTAGCCCAGTGGGTATGACAACTGGCCTCCCACACCGAGGGCTCCGGTTTCGATTCCCGGTGAGGTCACAAATAATCTATTCGATTTACTCAAGCCTGGGCGTTTAATGGTGTGTTTCGCTTCTGTTTAGTTTAGACTATTTCGTTTTCATACATCTTTAAGGTCACATCAATAATGAAGCCACTGCTCACCGCCGCGCTGCTCGGCCTTTCTGGGGTACTCCGAGCACTCCTGCTTGATGTCAGGATGCGACATCTCTATCTCCGTGTGGGGCGCTTCACCGCCCGCTCTTCCATCACCGCTTCTGGCTGCAGACCCAGAAAATCAATACTTCAAATGAACGGTTGAAAGTGGACCGTTCACTGGAATGAACGACAAGATGAATTATAGTTCACTCATTGAAAAAGTTTTCACATCACTAGTACACTGATGTTAATCGTAGACAAAACGTCTCAAATGTCAAAATGTATGGTGAATATTTAAAAACTGTAAAGAACAATAATTTGGCCCATCCATCTTGAACAGTCGCATCAGACGCGAGCATTTCACATCCTGAGAATATGTCAATAATGGACCAAGTCCTCACCGGCGCGCTGGTCGGCCTCCTGCTTGATGTCGATATTATTTCTATCTCAGTAGAGGACGCTCCCTCATCCCCGCTCCCGGCTGCAGACCCTGGCTCGGGCTTGATGGCAGGAACATCTTGGTGGGCGCGGTTCATTGTTCCCCTACCTTCCGGCTAGTACGAGAAAAGCAAATGGCGATTGTCAAATGAATGCCGACCATAGACGAGGGGCATAGACGAATTTTCTAATGCATTGATATATAGGTAGGACTTTCAATGAGTTCTCCAATTTGATACAATTTTCAAAGTATATCAATAGAAACCGTTTAGGCACATTTTTTGGTCAATGGCTAACTTTTCTTGATTATGTTTATATATCCACTCGTGGTCAAGATATTTACGGGTTGTTGAGACCTAAAATATCTGTCTCACCTAAAATCCAATCCTACATCTCTAATCGCAGCCAAGCTGTAGTGGTTGGTGGCTTCAGGTCTGACTGGGTTGGCGTCCCTTCGGGTGTCCCGCTGTGTTCTTTGTTAGGACTATTTCTTTATAACAGATACATTAACGATATTGGTTACTGCTTTCTGTTTATTTTTTATTATGTGGATATGAAATTGGCTCAATAAAAATACGGTTCGTATGTCACATAAATGGTCAATAAATAGTACAATAAATATACGATTTCTAAACTTTATACATGAAAATGCAACTATAAGTGTTATAATTATAATGACAACACTAGAAATGAGAAAATAAAAATAGAACAAGGTGTCCGACAAGGTGATACAATCTCGCCTAAGCTCTTCACGTTAGCCTTAGAAGATATATTTAAGACCCTGAATTGGGATAACAAAGGTGTGAAGATAGATGGCACATACGTAAGACACCTAAGATTTGCTGACGACATAGTAGTTGTAAGTTAAAACATCACAGAACTAAGTTTAATCATAAAAAAATTACACGAAAAATAGATGTATCCTGGAACTTAGAAATAAAAAAATGAAAAAAAACTTAAAAGTTTGGTCGTGATACTTAACCTTAGTGGTAGATATCCGTCAGCGTCCACCATTTCTAGCTTTGCTTTTTATTTGTGGAATATCTTATGTTGGCACAGACCTAAGGTCATGCTGTTGCAAGAAACGATACTAAATTACGGAAGAACTCCCATCCAACCATTACATTAATGGTTTATTAATTCTGGTCACTCGTTCCTGAATCGATTGTAAAACAGTTCATTAAGCGTTGCATATTAATATTTATAGTGGTATACACGGGGTGTCCCATCACTTGTATTCTACCAATCACATATAAAAGTATCTATTTAATATTAATTTAAAACGAAAAAAAAAAAAAGCAAGAATATCGAAGTCCGATAAAATCATATGGCTGTATTGTGACCCCAGTGGTAATCAGACCCGGAACAACTCGCTTGGAAATCCACCGGCTCGAGGGCCGCTATTGCGGACTAAGGGCCGGTTGTTTCAAGTTGGATCAAAGTAAGAGTTCGTTTAAAGCATAGAATTTTGCATTCTCCGCTAATCAGAGGAACCGTTTGCTTAAGAATCTATGCTTTAAACGAACTTTTAATCAAATCCAACTTGAAACAACCGGACCTTATTTGGACAAGCCATCCAAAATCAAGAAAAATATTAAATGATCTTCTTTACACGTTATCACATTGTACATTTTAAATGAAACATACTCCATTCAAGTAGTATTAATCCGAGGTAGGTACTGAAAATATCGCTTGTAATAATATTCGGTAAGAGACGCTGGCCGTGTCGTTACGTATGTATCCGCTATCTTTTAACTCCAGCGCAGTGGCGTCTCCAAGGTTATAAATTCTGACAGTAGCTTCTCGGCAGACATTTCATTTAAACCATTCAAGATGTAACGGTTGAAAAGTCGGGATAGACTGCGGCTATATTTCTATCCGGTAGGTGTTTATGTGATTTATGCGTGACATTTATCGATTCCAACATTGTAAGTCAAAATATAACACAACATTATTTGCTTCAGGACTTTATTTTTGATGACCTTATGATATGATCATTGTTTGTGCATCATATAAAGATGCAACGGGATCTTACTCATATACTACCCAAGGAGGGCGTATAGCTATGTAAATTTCGACGTGCTTGGATCCATCACCATAAATAAGAGGTAGAAGCTTGTTCACGTAAGGCCGGCGAAAGCAAGCATGCTTGGGAGTTACATTACCCGGGGACGCAATCCCACAACTGAATCAACAGGACTAGATCAATATCTACGTCAGGGGAAAATTCCAGATGCTATGGTATGACAGAATAATATTATTCACCACTTTGTCTGAATCCATTTGACGTCCACTCCTGGATCCTGCTGGATGATGTTTTCCGTTCGGACTGGAATGTCCGCTGAGCTAACCAAAATCGATGTTTTGTACAAGTTGGTCGTGCTTTGAACTAGAAGAAATATGTGCCTACATTCTCATTTATGCTTCATAAATTATATTTTGTCGGGTCATCTTGTATTACTATGTTTGATATAATTTTCTCTTCTGACGTGTGTGAAAGTTATACTGCCATCTGATAATCTCAAATTATCTAAATTTTGTCATTGTTGAAACTCCTTTTATGTAATTGACCTTCCCCACCTGCAGAGGGTAGTAAAAATCAAAGCTAGAAAGATATGGTACAACGCATCATGGAAGTAAAAGAACCGCCTGAGGTTCGTGTGAACCAGCTGAGCAACCCGGGGAATAGGAGTTGCTTCCGAGAAAATACCACCTAACAATGTACATACCATATATGTATATAAACTAAAATAATATAACTAAAAATATTATTTAAGATTTTTTTATGGTTTAATTATTAAAAGTACTCACAGTATTTTTAAGACTTTAATGCCTTTATAAGCATACGATTGAGATCGAAATAAATAAATATATTTTTTTGTAAATTTAATAATATTGAAAAATATATACAATATTCTTGTGATCTAAAAAAATATACAGATCGTTCGTTAAAAATTACAGTTAATAAAAATATACATTTTCATTACTTTCAATTCAAATTTTTAATGCTATTAAGCGTGATTTGTGACTACGAGTAAGTGCACTCTGAAAGACATAAAACTCCTCCACCACCCACCACCACTCACCAGTGTGCTTACGCAAATGTACTATAAAGATTGACTTACGATTGTACGAATATTTGCACCGCGAGCATAAACATTTCTCTTATGTGCTTTAGAATATGGCTTTTAAAGAGTATGTCTTTTTAAGTGTGATTAATTATTGCATAAATAATTGCAATGAGAACATGAAAACAGTTAGCATAAGAGTGCGTAAGCGTGATTTGTGATTAGGATTATGTGCACTCTGAATGACAAAAAACTTGCACGCGAGCATAAACGTTTCTCTCTTGTGCTTTAGAACATGGCTTTTAAAGTGTTATTCATATTGCGAGAATATTTGCACTGGAAATATGAGAAAAGATTTTATCCACTGTGCTTAAGCACGTGTACTTTTAAACTTGAATTTTGATTGCAAGAATAATTGCACTGCGAACATGAAAAAAGTTTTTCACCAGAGTGCGTAAGTGTATGGCTTTTTAAGTCTGATTTTCTATTGCAAGCATAATTGCATTGCGAACATGAAATAGTTTTTCACCAGAGTGCGTAAGAGTATGTACTTTTAAACTTGACTTATAATTGCAAGAAAAATTGCACTGCGAACATGAAAAAAGTTTTTTAAAAGAGTGCGTATAAGTATGTGATTTTAAGCAAGATTTTGTTTTGCATAAATAATTGCACTGCGAACATGAAAACAGTTTTTCACTAGAGTGCGTAAGAGTATGTATTTTTATGTATGATTTTGAATTGCATGAATAATTGCACTGATAACATGAAAAAAGTTTTTTTCCAGTGTGGTTAAACACATGTGCTTTTAAATTTGACTTATCATTGGAAGAATAATTGCACTGCGAACATGAAAACAGTTTTTACCAGAGTGCCTAAGAGTATGTCTTTTTAAGTTTGACTTTGTATTCCATGAATAATTGCACTGCGAACATGAAAAAAGTTTTTTTCCAGTGTGGTTAAACACATGTGCTTTTAAATTTGACTTATCATTGGAAGAATAATTGCATTGCGAACATGAAAACAGTTTTTCACCAGAGTGCCTAAGAGTATGTCTTTTTAAGTTTGACTTTGTATTGCATGAATAATTGCAATGCGAACATGAAAAAGTTTTTTTCCAGTATGGTTAAGTACGTTTATTTTTAAACTTGACTTATGATTGCAAGAATAATTGCACTGCGAACATGAAAACAGTTTTTCACCAGAGTGCGAAAGAATGTGTCTTTTTAAGCTAGATTTTTCCTTGCATAAATAATTGCACTGCGAACATGAAAACAGTCTTTCACCAGAGTGCGTAAGGGTATGTCTTTTTAACTGCGAACATGAAAAAATGTATTTTTTAACGTTGGAAACTGTCTCCAATTCTGGCTGCATCCCAGGGGCGGGCGAACACTCAGTTGAATTTTCCGTAAAATAATCTTGATTTCTCAGGAAATCTACAAAGTAAATAATTATTTTTTAACGCCAACATTCGTACGGTTCCTGCCAAAATTGAATTGTTGAAAGTTTGTATTTATTTGCAAACATGGAAAAATTTATTTAAGATTACTGGGGTAAATATAAAATGAAAAAGACTAGTATTGCTAGGGAGAAGCTATTGCTAATTATTCATATTTTAATTTTTTTTCATTAAACCACCACTAAACTGTTGAAGGGTTGTTGGTGAAAGTGAACCAAACAGTTCACTTACTTGGAACAGGTAACAAGTCAAATATAACAGATTATTTATGGACGCCCCATCTCTAGTGATCATATTATCTATGGCATCTGTAACGCGGAATGTGTACTTTCTCCCGACACTAAACACAGTTTCTTTTTGGGTGACATATATCATTTACCCTCTTTGCGGGATCCACCGCAATCAGCCTCCTTTCAAACCACGTCCAAAATAAAATTTTAAAAATACTTGAATGAAAATATAAACGTAAGTAGATAGGGTGCTAGAAATCGAGCTCAGGTTTTTAATAAATTGAAAAATTAAATTTGTCATTACCAGTGTTAACCATAATAAAACATCTCAAATGACGAAATTAATGTTGAAAAATTGAAAACCGCTAGGTACTTTTTAGCCCATCACCCGGCCAGGTGAGATGCGCGCATTTTACAACACTGAGAATGAATCAATAATGAAGCATCACCGGCGCGCTGGTCGGCCCTCCTGGAGTACTCCGAGCACTCCTGCTTGATGTCAGGATACGATATGTCTATATCAGCGCAGACTTCTTCATAGCCGCTCTCGGCGGCAGACCCTGGCTCGGGCTTGACGTCCGGAACATCTTGGACAGCATGGTTCATGGTCCTGGTACAGTCTATCTAGGACGGAAAGCAATTAGCAAATGGCGTTTGTTACGAACGCCGACTAGAGATGGGTCGTTCATGAACAAATTGCTTTTTTTTAAACAGTTCACTTTACTGAACGAGCGAATGGTACAATTAATTTGAGTGAACTAGTGTTCATTAGGTTGGCAGTTGAAAATCTTTTTTTTGCAAACGAAGAGTATTGTTGGAAATACATTGTTCATCGCTCATGAAGATATCAGGAAAAAACTTGGTAGGCAAATGAACAATTCTAAATTAATAATTTAAATAATCGATCGAATGATTTAAATTGAACAGTTTTCTTGACTGAATGACTCGATAAACGACAGGTCAGTCAACTGAAGGAAAATTCCCATTTGTAATTTCTATCTTGATTTGCGAGACCAAGTCATAACCACTTATGCGGGCGGAATTCAAAGGCGACGAGCACATCACAGCTTCTATTCTACTTTGTATCAAATTTTTGCATGGAAGGGTATTATATTAACACCAAATTTATTTGGTTTCGCATATTCTAAATAAAAATAGTTTTATAACACGACTATAGATAAATTATTTAAACAATAAATACTAAACAATATGTTAGAATTGTAGAAAATTGCCCTTTTTTGTGGGCCTTATGTGACCGCATGGACTCGTGAGATGTCTTGTTTTCAATAATATTACAAAGTAAGCAATTAACTTTAATTAAATTACATTATATTTAAATCTGTTAGTTATTTTTATTAAAATGTATGTTTTATTCTTCAAATACGGCAAAATTATTTCGTGGTGACATTATAATTAAATTTAATAGAAATTTTTACACATTATTCCGAATTTTCTAACCATCTTTTGTCTATTGATCATTCTTTTGATATTAATAAGGGTTTACAATATTTCATACAAACAAAACAGAATCACAGTTTGATAAATTAGAAATTTTGGAAAAAAGAAAAAGTGTTAATAGTAAATTGAATATTATAAATAACCAGGTCTTTTTTGCAAACAGTTATTTTTAAAATTTATTTTCGTGTTAGGTAGGGACTTTATTATTATTTATTTTCCATATATAACTTTTTAATATTTTGATTATGTATACTTAGATTATTAAATTTAATTCTGTCATCCTGACGAAGAAGCCATTGGCTTTGAATGTTGAATTTTTTGAATAAAAAAAGTGGCGTTTATTTCTATAAATTATAAATTTAAAATGCCCTGTTGTAGAAGAATATATTTTTTTGCGTGTTTTTTCGACCCAACAAGAATGAATATTATTATTTTATGTTAAAAGTTGAATGAACGTTAAGGTGAACAATAGTTATGTGTCTGAACGAAACTGGCCATCCCTAGTAGACTGACGTTAATCATAGATAAAATGTCTGAAAATGTCAAAATGTGGGATCAAAATTTAGAAACCGTAAAGTACAATTAAGCCCACCTATCTTGAACGGTCACATCAGGTACAAGCATTTCACATCACCGAGAATTAATGAATAATAAACCAACTCCTCACCAGCGCACTGATCGGCCTTCCTGGAGTACTCCGAGCACTCCTGCTTGATGTCAGGATACGATATGTCCATCTCCGTGTAGGGCGCTCCACCGCCTGCTCCTTCATCGTCGCTCCCGGCTGCAGACCCTGGCTCGGGCTTGATAACAGGAACATCTTGGGCAGCGCTCATGGTTCTTGTTTCCTGCTAGCAAGAGACTCTAGTAGCAAATGGCGATCGTCGAATGATGCCGACCGTAGACACGAACGGAGCATAGACGTATTATATTATTAATTATTCGATAGGTAGGACCTTTATAAATGTGACGTTCCTCCCATTCTCCAAGTCAATAGAGTCTACAATGTGTGATGATGATAGGCAGTGTCTTTTTGAG
>JADDOH010023869.1:0-52671 GCA_016648135.1 Agrypnia vestita | reverse complement strand
TAAGGATTGTTGCTGTACATACAACTGTGCTGGGCCAAATGTTTTACTATAATATTTATTACAATATGATATACACATAATTACGGAGTAAATTAACAAGCCACAAGTTTTTATCACAATAATACACACATTTCTGTATGTCCACGGGTTATCTATTACACTGTGGTTCAACAAAATGAAGTATTGTGTTATTGACAATTAGGTAATGTTTAAATTGAACATACGTATACAATTGTTTCAAGGTAAAAAATCATCGCTTAGTAAATGTAAATGTTTGCTGAATGTTTTATGCTAAATTTCTTTATTTCAGTAACTTAATATATAATGACTTAGTGTACGAGTTTTTAAATTTCTCTGCACATGATCAAAAATCTTTAAAAAAGGACAGGTTTTTTTAAAATATTAATGTAGTGAATAATTAATAATATCAATGTATTATATTGGGGGTATGTATGATATAGCAGTTTGCGCATTAAATTAACTACAAAATTTGTAAACAATCCTTTTAAAACAATGTAAATGAGCTTTCATTCTCAAATTTTTTTGTGTCTTTGTTTTTAAATAAATATTATAGGCCATATAATTTCAGATTTTAATTTGAAAAAAATATGAATTTTGAAAAAATTTTTCAATCATTGTTTCAAAGAAAGAACCTAATCTTGTACATATTTTATTATTATATTATTTTAAGATTAAGTTATGAAAGTACGAGTATGTTTAATCGGAGGAAATTTTTTGAAGCAGTCGAGAGCCTACCGTTTCAATTAATTCTACACAAACTGAACATAGAAACAAATGTGACTAAAAATATCAAAAAATTTCATTTTAGAATTGTCATTTTTCAGAGTTGACTCATTTTTAATATTTTATTAGTGATTTTTAAATAAACAAAATAATCTCTCCTTAACTTTTGATATAAAATGTACCTAATTGTCTAGTTTTGATGAATTGATGAAGTGCAGCAGTAGAACTTCATTAGTTTGAACTCCATCAACCCACCGGCACACTAGCTGCCAAGATGCCATATCTTGGCAGCTAGTGTGCCGGTGGGTTGATGGAGTTCAAAATAATGAAGTTCTACTGCTGCACTTCATCAATTCATCAAAACTAGACAATTAGATACATTTTATATCAAAAGTTAAGGAGAGATTATTTTGTTTATTTAAAAATCACTAATAAAATATTAAAAATGAGTCAACTCTGAAAAACGACAATTCTAAAATGAAATTTTTTGATATTTTTAGTCACATTTGTTTCTATGTTCAGTTTGTGTAGAATTAATTGAAACGGTAGGCTCTCGACTGCTTCAAAAAATTTCCTCCGATTAAACATACTCGTACTTTCATAACTTAATCTTAAAATAATATAATAATAATATATGTACAAGATTAGGTTCTTTCTTTGAAACAATGATTGAAAAATTTTTTCAAAATTCATATTTTTTTCAAATTAAAATCTGAAATTATATGGCCTATAATATTTATTTAAAAACAAAGACACAAAAAAATTTGAGAATGAAAGCTCATTTACATTGTTTTAAAAGGATTGTTTACAAATTTTGTAGTTAATTTAATGCGCAAACTGCTATATCATACATACCCCCAATATAATACATTGATATTATTAATTATTCACTACATTAATATTTTAAAAAAACCTGTCCTTTTTTAAAGATTTTTGATCATGTGCAGAGAAATTTAAAAACTCGTACACTAAGTCATTATATATTAAGTTACTGAAATAAAGAAATTTAGCATAAAACATTCAGCAAACATTTACATTTACTAAGCGATGATTTTTTACCTTGAAACAATTGTATACGTATGTTCAATTTAAACATTACCTAATTGTCAATAACACAATACTTCATTTTGTTGAACCACAGTGTAATAGATAACCCGTGGACATACAGAAATGTGTGTATTATTGTGATAAAAACTTGTGGCTTGTTAATTTACTCCGTAATTATGTGTATATCATATTGTAATAAATATTATAGTAAAACATTTGGCCCAGCACAGTTGTATGTACAGCAACAATCCTTATGGAATCAGATGACTTACATCTAACCAATTAATTATAGATGAAAAATTATTTATTAAACATTGTCAGACTATTCTTACATCATATTATGTTCATCCTATACAGATATAAATTTTTGTGGCGGTTATTGGCATCAATATGTGAAATTGTAACCATTCATTGCACAAGAGAACATTCATCTAGCATCTAGCAGATGACAGAGATTCGCAGAGAGCAGATGAACAGATGAGCATCAGGTAAGTAGACCTTTGTCGTTGACAGCAAACATGAATGAAAAGTACTTATCCCATGTGAATATAAGTCAGGTCTTACTGTGGCAACAAGAGATAGTGAGGCGTGGCAGCCCCAGCAGTGGGGAGGGCGTGCTGGGCAGGCCGCAATGGCAGTACAAGGGCGCTGCGACCAATGGTCACACAAGCACTGGCCAATGCCGGCCGCCCGCAAGCACACCGGACCAGCCCCAGTGGGGCGAGGGCCACCATTTTTCCGTATCTCTGAGAGGCACAATCCTAAACAATGTGCTTGTGCCTCTGCAAAAGAAATCACCAAACTGTGAGTTCATCGTGCGGTGCCCCAGGAAAAATCTTTAACATTTTTCATTCATTGTTATTAAATATTCCTTTGTACAATTATTTGTTTAATTATGTTATTTAATTATTTGTTCAATCATTATATATTTTATTCAATTCAACAATCTTGCATTTTATTTAATATTTCAAAATTAATAATTATCTACTCTACCATAAATATAAATATGTATTTATTGATATGTAATTATGAAAATTCTGCTTTGGGTCTAAAAACATATTTTACAACATTATATTTTACGATACATCTTTCTTAAAAAAAAATTATAAATGTAGTTAACTCTTTATCAAATTTTATTTAAACAATAATATAAAAACCTATTCAACTCAATTGTAAAGAAAAATAAAAGAGAATGAAAGAATGACGAGTAGTTCAGAATACATACCCAGACCGCGAGCAGCGACATCAGTAGCCACTAGTATTGGTGCCTTTCCTGTTCTGAAATCTAAAATGGAAAAAAAAACATTTACTGTTACAGGTGTAGATTTGCTTAATAACGACTGAGAGAAAGAGTTCTGTTCTCAGAACATACTTACATACAAAAATATTAAACCACAAGAGGTTTACAGTAATATTTAACTTATTTATTATATATATATATTATATTTAATTACAGTAATAATTAAGTAGAATACGCACATTACCTACATTTAAAAAATCTTGTGACATGGAAGAAAAATATTTATCAATAACAGTTTAATCTTATAGTGTTGTACCAAAACCTTCCATTAATCCAAGTGGGAATAAGGCCTCAGATACACATGCTAATTAGTGGCCTGCTCATAAATCAACCGGCGATTGTATGGCTAGTGGCATGCTCGTTACTAGCAATGTGCGTACACACATGCCACTAATAAGCAAGGCCTAGAGAAGGTCGATACTGCACATGCTCACGTGCCACTAAATAAGCATGTGTAAATTTTTTTAAAACCTTTGGCAATTAAAAGGTTAACCGGTCGTATGCCGGAGCGTAGATCTCTGCGACTACTTTCATACCCTCTGTGTGCCGGAACTAAGATATGACTCTCTGATATGCTCCTTAGTCACGTATGCAAATTTGACCTATTTTACCTGTGTTTATGGGTTTTTAAAGCTTATTATTGGTTGTATCTCAAGTTCTTGAATGAATGAACGAGTTCTATTTGTCAAGTATCCTCATTGGCTACGTAAACCGGACAAAAAATCATTCCAATTACCGTCTTCAAACCGCGCAGCGATTGTGTTATTTATGTGTTAAAAAAATAAAAAAAAATTAATAAAAAAGTGTTAAAATTAAGTATTTTTATATTCTTTGACATATGTATTTAGAATGAAAATATTAAAATGCTGCCCAGTCCACTGTGAGTTTCTTTGTCGATGACACAAAATATTTTGGTTATCCCCTTACCGACCATGAGGTGTTACAGAGAGACTTAAATCAATTATCGGAGTGGACAAAGCAGTGGCTCATATGTCTTAATGTTGACAAATGTTGTGTTCTCCATGTAGGCAAGAACAACCCAAATATTAAGTATACCTTAAACGAAGGCCTGATTAAGTCAGTGGTCTCGCAGAGGGATCTGGGTGTTACTATTACCAAGGACTTTAAATGGTGTGAGCACATAGCGAGTGTGGTTAAGAAGGATAACTCTATTTTGTATTTGGTGGGAAGATCATTCCAACATCTGACGGTACTGCTATTCACAACTATTTATAAGACATATGTGAGGCCTCTTCTCGAATATGCCTCTCAGATCTGGAATCCATATTTTGCTAAAGATATAGTTTTACTGGAAAATGTTCAGAGACGAGCCACAAAATTGCCCTTGGGTCTTTAAAACCTGGAATATGCGGAAAGGCCGAGAGTATTGAAACTGCCCACTCTTTAGGAGCGGCGAGCAAGAGATGACCTCATCGCAAGGGCGGATCCAGGGGGGGGGGTTTGGTGGTCATGACCCCCCCTGGGCTGGGTCCAGGACCTAGGTGGACCTGGACCCAGCCCTACATTATAACTTAATGTGACTTGACCACGACTGTGTGACCCCCCCTGGTGCCAAAGCTGGATTCGCTCTTTCCTCATCGAGGCATTCAAGATTCTATCAGGCTACTACAATATTCCTAATATGACAGATATGTTTGCATTAAACACTAATGTGGGCCTTCGAGGACATCACCTGAAGTTGAACAAGTCTCGGTTCTCGTGTAAACCAAGAAAGCATGCATTAAGCAATAGAGTGCTCAATATGTGGAACAGTTTTCCTGAGGGCGTTGTGTCTGCAGCCAGTCTCAATAAATTTCAGAATAGGCTGGATATTCAAATGAGAGACAGTGATATGGGCCTATCAGCTTAAGGTGCTAAAGTACATGATTCACGTTTTTGCAGTCTAAAGAGTCAAATTAGTGTAAAGTTTTCGAATCTTTTTGCCAAAATTACAGCTAAACATGCATTAAATTTTTATTATGAAAGATCTATTCACTCTTAAAGCATTTGTTTAAAAAAAGTTAACAAAGTACTTTGTTATTATCACAAAAAAAATATTATCCCGAAGCCCTATTTAATCTTTCTAGCAATGGAGTTATCTTTGGTACACATTTTCTCTAAATATTTCCATATAAAGACCATATTTTTTTTTATAAATTGAATAAAAATAGTTTCAACAAAAGGTTTGGGGGAAAATATATTATTATTTTTGGGTAGGTTGTTAAATACAATGTTTACAAAAAGATAAAAATTCACGTTCCGTCTCATATATTGCAGCATCCAAAAAACTGTAAACGGATTTTGGATGCTGCAATATAAAATTTTTTGATTAAATTTTACATTGGTATTAAGATAATTTCATTGTCATTAATACAAAAATATTCAAAAAAATATACCTTATGCCCAAAAATTTTAAATCAATAACAGTGCCCATAAAAAGTGAACAAAAATATCCTTTCAGACGACAGCCGAATGCAATTCTATATAAATTATATCTCAAATGCATCGTAAACATTATACAAATGTCAGAAAACGAAAGTTACTCGTGCAAGGAATTAGTTTTACAAATAGCGTTCCGAAAGAACATAGCTTAAACACTTTAAAATAACGTTTCCAATATTTATATTTTAATCAATTCAAACGGTTCAAACTACGACACAAAGAAATAGTGATGGGATCATTTCAATCGCCATTTTTGTTCGGTACCACACTATTATATTTTGACTGCATTTTTTTCAGTAAAACGGATATTGAATTATGTGCGATTTAGAATCTTCGATTAATAAAGATATGACAGGGAAAATATTATAGATATCTTTTAATATTTTTTCGCTAATTTTAAGGAAATAATATACTAAAAGCCAATCTCCGTCATGTTACGCTGTGTACCTGGGCATTTTATTTCCATAATGGAACAATTTAAATATTGAAAAAAATAACAAAACATTGAGATTAATCATATTAAAAATTACTACTTTTATAAATTTCGCCACTTGTTTTAACGCCGTTATCACCAAATTGCCTGACCGATGGTCTGTGTGACTTATAAAATAGCCAGTGCATCTTTCAATACACAATTTTATATTTGAATGGAAATCCACTTATTTTTTTAAAAAAATGAACGTATGGAAATAATCTTCTTCTTCTTCTTCCTTAGTCTTTTTCCCTCCACTGCTGGAGATAGGCATCTTCCATTTTCTTCCACTCGTCTCTATTTCTCCCCCTTCGCATCCAGGTTCTTCCTGCTTGCTGGACTATGCCATCAGACCACCTTTTGGGAGGTCTTCCGACGCTTCTATTTTTTGTTATAATTTTTGTTATATTTAATTTATTATTTTATATATAAATACATAGTTATGTCCAATTAAACCACCAACACCAAACTAGAAAGTCTACCAAATGATGGCTAGGAACTGACAAAAAGAATTTGAAGTTAGGACAAATGCATTATGCATATCTAGATCCAAAAATATATAATTTGATACCGGATAACTTTAAAAAAATGAGACCACATGCTCTAAAAAAACAATTAAAAGGGTGGCTCATTGACATAGGACGAGAACTATCTGGGAAAACCCTAAAATGAATTCCTGTGTAATGCCGTGTACTTCTTCTCAATATTTTTTACTTATTTAATATTTTTATTATTTGTTTTGTAATTAAAAAAAATCATTAAGAAGGCATATTATATTTTATTTTTGATTTCTCTTTTTTGCTTTGTATATCTTCCTTATCGATAATTCTGTACTTCTGTTTTAATTATTTTATCAAATTTTAATTTATTCTATAGTTTTTAATTTAAAAAAAAATCCTTGTAATATATACTAAATTATATTTTCGAATTCTTTTTTGCTCTGTAAATAGTCGACTGCCTTCAAACAGGTAATCCCTAGTTAGGCAGTATGTATGTATGTAATGTAATACAATACAATAATGCCTTCAAACAGGTAATCCCTAGTTAGGCAGTATGTATGTATGTAATGTAATACAAAATAAGATATGAATAAAACCTATTATTATATTAAGGATGTGTTAAAATCTGCATATCAATTTCAAAGATTTTCTTTGTCGTTTCCACAATATAAAGATATATTTATTGAAGGGTGGCGGTTTTGCATCTCATCAATGCAAAGTGTCGGTTTTGCAAACGAATGAATGCGGGGGATGGATTTGTTTTTTCAACATGCCGCGACTTGCTGACTTAACTCTTTGCGAACAATACTGTGATAGTAAATTAAACAATAAAATATATTATTAGATGAATATTTGTGATTAACAATAGACGCAAAAATATTTTAAGAATTAAAATTTACTCTATGTTTTGTATAAGAAGTATCAATTAAATATATTTAAGGAAATACGTAAATACTAATCAACCAACAACAAAGAAAAAACAAAAATATTTTAAGAATCAATAATAATTCCATTTAACTTCTTGAGACCGACACTACGATACCGAATTTAATAATATAATATATTTTTGAATAGGTAATTATTTCATCAGCGATTAATAGAGTTTATAAAAATATATTTTTATGATTAAAAATTAATCTTCGAGTACAAAAACCAAATAACTTAGGCATGTAGTTTTAAACTAACTAACCATCACGCCGTTTCTCCGCAGGGGTAGGCAGAGAGGATTGAATGCCACACTCTTCTATCCTAGCACACCACTTTTGCTTCGGCCACATTCATACATCTTCTCATACAAGTTCTACGGTTGTTGCGGTTTTTAATGGGGCCATCCTCAAACCCTTGTTGTATCTGATCGTGCCAGGTCTTTCTCGGATGCCCTCTATTCCTATTGCCTTCAACACTCGCCTCATATATTTTCTTAACCATCCTTTCCTTGTTCATACGTTCTACATGACCAAACCACTCCTTTCTTTAGTCTATCTACCACACTACAGCCAGCATTGCATTTACGTCAAATTTGTTCATTCCTTACTCTATCGACCAAAGATTTTCCACACAAGTGTCTTACTGATCGCATTTCTCCCGCATTCAGTTTACTTTCATTCCTCTTTTACCAATTCCAGGCTTCACTTCCATACATTAGGGTTGGCACTAGAACGCCATTATGCACAGTACAGTACATTTTAAGTACAGGTAAACATAGTTTTATGCCGGGGTTCCGTTCCGAGAGACATCAGCGCAAAAAAAATTGGCGTAAAATGAACACAAATATAATGGACGATATAAGGTTAGGTTCCGTATCAAAATTCTAAGAGCAATCTAACATGTTTATTTAATACATATCCTATATATATTCAAAATAAATTATAAATGTATTTAATAAATACATGTAGGGGTTACCCTATACACAAACACGAGCCTGGACAGTCCATCAGCACGTGCCGCAGATTCGTCAGCGGTCCATCCAGCAACACGAGGATGGCGAGATTGGCGCCCCAGTAGGTACCACCAGTCACAGGGACGCGTCAGACATGAGCACAAGGCACGGGTGACACAGCAGGCGTGACTAGTTCTCCATGCACCACGCACCTCCGGACAAATCCAGGAATCCTCTGTTCAGAAATAATATAAAAAGCAGCCCATCTCCTATGTGGGCATGTCAGTCTACCACCTACCTCGGGCAGCAGCCGGAGGCTGTGGTCCTTAGAGTATTGATACAACATACATACAGACAATGATAGATCATTGTCTTTGTAAACATACTCGTGTATATTCTGTACTTGTTTATTCGAGATAATAAATCATCAAATATCTATGCCTTTGGAGCTTTTCCGTCGCATGATGGTGATGACCTGAAAAAGCAACTGCTCCTAACCATCTTCCAAACCCCCAAACACAGTTTAAATTCGTTTATAAAATAAATAATAATCTCTTATATAAATAATGAATTTTTTAAAATAAATACTAAGTCACCAGTTCGTCGGTACTAAATTAAATTCTCACACTTTTTTGAAAAAAGCATCCAATTTCATTTAATTTGATTGTTGCTTCCTTTCTTGCAGAATCATAGCATTAGGTCGAACGGCAGCTGTGACGCCTTTTAAAATTTGAATGGTTGAATCAAATTACGCACTAAGTACCATGACCGACAAGCTGAGGAAAACTAGATAAAGTGAAGAAAAATGTCATATATAAGTTTTTATGAGATTTTTTTGAAAAATCTATACTATACATCCTACCTGTCTTTTCTGCATAAAAACTAGAAGAAAAAGTTTTCTGTGTTTCCTGTAATTAAGTTGCGAAATATGCATTTCAAACAACTCCCAAGTACCCAGCGCTCTTTCCTATGAAAGGCACTAAGTCCAACGTCTATGTAGTTAAACATTGGGTAAGTACCCCGAGCATATTCAAACAGTATCCCTTGTCCGTAACAAAATACCGAGATGAATGTCAATTTCAAAACACAAAATAAATCATACCTCATTTACTGGTGGATTTTTTGCTGGAATGATATTCTGAGTTATTGATGTATATTCCAGGCCTTGTGTTTTTCTTCTTTTATTTGTATGTATTATATTCTTTATAACACCTTTTCCTTGTTGTTTGTATGGGGAGCTCACACGACGCGACCCTACTTGGTCAGCCATTTTCATACAATCTGAAGTTAGTGGACCATGGCACTTAGTGCCATTTTTAAAATAATATGCCATGGTACTTGGCGAAGTCGCGATATTCAATCGAGCATAACGGCTAAATGCAATATTGCAGGGACATAATGCATTACTGGGGTAAGTGGCGATGTCATATAGAAAAATGAACTTTTGGTACTTAGTGCCTGTTTTACTGTAACCATTCATTTGTGCTTCGATTGAAATCCCCATCTATTTCACAGATGAAAGGTTAACAGAGGAGATTTAACCTTTCTATAGAAGAAAGGATACGAGTTAGATAGACTGTTTTTGGGGTTTTCCCATAATTTTCTTTCTCATCCTCCTTTTCTTCTTCGTCGGGATTTTTTTATTGATGGCGATCTAATACCTCCATCAACTCTTCTTATTCTTGATTTGAGAGTGGTTGGTCATGCACGTCTAACAGTTCGGTCACATCTTCGGTTGTTACGTCTTTCAATCTACATTCGCGTGTAAGCCTGATAATGTCTTTGTTTATGTTAATGTTATCTACCTCTTCTACAATTGCACCTTGCATAAATCCAGGTAGAAGTTTACGTCAAACGCCGTTTAAACAATTGGTTGTCACTTCATCCCAAGCAGATTTCAGATTTTTGATTCCTTTTATAATGTCGTATGAGCGCCAATGATCTTTAACGGTCTGATTGGAATTAGTATCTATCGCCTTAATCATGGCTTTTAATGTTACGTGCAAATAACACGCTTTAAAGGTAGAAATTACCCCTTGGTCCATGGGTTGTAATATGGAGGTTGTGTTAGGGGGCATGTAAATTACCTTGACGTCCAATCCCGTCATTTTAAGCACAGTAGGACAAAAATAATTTTTATACCAGTCTGTTGTAAACCTCCTGAGTGACCCAGCTCTTTTTATTTCACCTCCAAAAAATTGGCAGGGAGCTTTTGTCAAGACCTTTAAAAGCCCGCGGATTCTGGGAATGGTACACTACCATTGGCTTTAATTTTAAGGAACCAGAAACATTTGATCCCAAGACAATAGTCAGTCTATCCTTGGCCGCCTTAAATCCAGGAGTGCTACGTCCTTCTCGCGAAATAAACATTCTCAATGGCACCAGCCGGCGTAACTATGAATCAGCGTAAATTGAACTGACGCAAAACTAACCTGTATTTTAAAAACTTAAAACAATATCTTATGAATTAAATAAGGGTAAATAAATAAAGAAGAAAATAGATTAAATCATATATATATATGCCTATATAGACAGGGTGTCTCATAGTTAGTAATAAAAATTTTGCAGGTGGATTTCTGCCTTAATATTGAGTCAAAAATGTTCAAGCAACCATGACAGCAATAGTTATGGTTATATGCAATATCAAAGTATGAATTTTTTTCAATATTTCTGTCTTATTTTATGCAAAAAGTTGAATTATCTTATATGTGTGTCCTCCTGTGAACGATATTGACATTTACCTTGTCTGATTCCGTTTGCTGGAGGTTGCGTTGCTTGTTGGGCGTGGTCGGACGTTTTGTAGGGCGTGTCCGATGTCCCTGGAGTTGTGCGTCACTCTCTGATTTGGCCTGCGGTCCCCGCTGCCCTTGATGTTACACGCCTGCTAGCGTAGCGCGGCGGTTCCCTGCTCGCTTGCGCAGGGCTCATGGAGTGTCCTGACATTTCCTCCGAAACGTTGTGCCATGATGATGGTGGTGATGTCAGTCCGGTCCTTTCGAGATTGGTGTAAGGATGTTGCGGTGAATCCTGGTCCCAAGGTCCGAAGTTGTCGAAGGTGCATCGTATGTGCCAATTTGGGTGTGTCCCATCATGGTTGTCCTCCGCCTCCTCGAAAGTTGTTGGAGATGCGTAGACTCGTCGGGGTTGAAGTTGCGTGTTCTTCCGACATCGGAATCATCACTTTGGGATGGACTGCAGGTGCGATGACTTCTCCCGCCGGAGTTGAGGATGAAGGCTGCGTTGAAGGTCAGGAGATGCGTGCGTATCCTTTTTGCGTCGGGGTCATCACTTTGGGTGGTCCCGACTTCTTACGTCGGACTCGCCACTTTGAGGCGACGTCTCGACTGCTGGTGAACGATCCTCACGCCGGGGTTGATGAAGGTGCGTGTCACCACTTTGGGTGGTTTTGAAGTGCTTTGGGGGCAGTTGCTTTAAGGTCACCACCATCATGCAAAAGTCACGAAAAAGCTCCAAAGGCGTAGAATATTTTATGATTTATTATCTCGATAAAACAAGTACAAAATATACATGAGTATGATAACAATGACAATGATAGATACTCCAAGGGCCATAGTCTCCGGCCACCCGCCGGAGGTATGTAACAGACTGACATGCCAACATAGAATATGGGCCGCTTTTTATATTATTTGTGATGAAAGGATTCCTACTCGTCCGAGGGTGTACGACCTGTCACGCATGTGCATGGAGGATTCGTCACCTTCGCTGATTCCCGCTGATGTCACTTGTGCCCTGTGCCCGGCGCGTGCCTGCAACAATGTGGTATGGGGCGATGACCTCGCCGTCCCCATGTTGCCGGGTGAACTGCTGACGAATCCATGGCTATACCATGTATGCGTTGATGGTCTGCTCGGGGCAGTGGCTGTGTATAGGGTACCCCCCATATATTTATTCATACTAATTAGAGGGTTGTTTACTTTTATATGTGTACACAAAAAACATTCTTTACAATTCTTTATTATAACTAACTTAACCAAATTAATAAATTTAACTTTTACTAATCTTGCCCCAAAAAATCTCAGAATGTTTTATACAAAGATCCTTTTCATACCAAATATATTCAATGGTCTAAATAGGAATTTGAAAAATGATAGCTACGATTTAAAAAAGAATTATCAATATGTTTCTTAAATTCTTTACGGAAAATAATAATTCGACTCAAATAATATACGAGCATTTTTCAATAGTTAAAATAAGTAAACATTTTGGCACAGATAGTAGTTCTGCGGGGACGCCTGGGTATTCCGCTGGCCCTCGAAATCGAAGAATATATAACCATCTCTTTCTATCAAAACCTTACTATACGTAAATATGTGACGAAAGTGCAATTTTTATTCGATTTATGTTCAGACGGTAATTTGACAGATTTGATAGTTTGCGAAACATATGTCCAGCCTTAAGAGAAATATTTAAAACGTTTTCTAGATTACTGAAAAATTCTTATATATGGATAGTGGCAGTTCTGCATCTAGACACCACAAATAGCGTATTTTTCAGTATTAAAAAAAAAAATTGACAGAATACAGAATAAATACAGAATACATTTGCCTGCTATTACATATTACCCAATCCAAATGTACCAGTATTTGATAATCTTAATTTTTCGTTTCAAAGGGAAAACAGAAAGGCTTCCAGAGAATGTACCCAGATCCAAAATAACCTTCCGGGAACTGCACACACTGTATGGCCGCAAAGTACTCGCCGACTACAACGAGTGGAGGTATAAGAGACCCGTCCCCACTGCTGCTACCGACCACGAAGAACCACCACTTATCAAATTTTAAGTTATGCCTGATTAGAGATTCACGTGTGAACAGTCTACATATTGTATAATTTTATTTTAAATTCTTTCCCAGGCTGATTAGTCTTGTATGAATTAAACCATAGATAAAGTGCTTTACTCATATTTTCAGTACTACTCTTTAAGAAATGTATGTATTTTTATAACTAAATATACTATTTGTCGCCATTTATAGATACATATTTAAAAATGTTTCAAAAATTTCAGTTTTTGTTTAGATTAGATTTGTATAGTTAGATATAAGAATATGAAAGAAGGTAGGAATATGAAAGCGGTAGCAGTTTTCTTCAATTTATTTATGTTTGCTTTGGGTTAAATAAAGCTCCAAGTCAAATTAATCTGTGTAATTATTTATGTAACCTTTTAACGACTCAAAATAATTTGCATAATTCAGCAGATTCCTATCTCTT
This sequence comes from Agrypnia vestita, assembly GCA_016648135.1. Taxonomy (NCBI): domain Eukaryota; kingdom Metazoa; phylum Arthropoda; class Insecta; order Trichoptera; family Phryganeidae; genus Agrypnia; species Agrypnia vestita. Next base: position 39,058 of record JADDOH010023869.1, on the reverse strand, counting down.
GTTCAAACTAGTTTCTCATCAAAAAGTCTTTAGCAATGCATTGGTATTGCACAAAGTATTGGTTAATTTATTTTACTTACTTTATTTTCAGTATAAATACACTAAGAAAGTAGTGCCCAGTTGTGGCTGTATTTGGAGAATGAATTGTGGAGAAATAAAATGACCACAATTCTAAAAGGTAATTTTGAAAGTGCCCCGCTGTACAATAGTATAAAACCAAACCTAATCATTTTTAACACTGTAACTGCTGAATGATTTTCTTTGACGGCCAGCACCGCCATAAACGCACCAGTTTTTTCAATGACAAATGTCATATAGTGCGTTTACACTTTTTTCATTTATTTCATCAATAGCCAACGTCAGTCAGTTTGATAATTTATAAATGATATTCCTGCCTATCAATTCTCATAATTTCTTTAGTTCGCTTTGGTGAGAATGGTTGATCCATTTCTATGTAATATGTATTTATTTATCTTAATCATTTAGTTCCACTTATTATACAGGGTTATTTGGAAAACATTAATAACCTCACAGGACTATATATCTCCCTTGATTATGAGTCAAAAATGTTCAAGCTATTGTGACCGTGTGTGATGTGATAGTTAACGAGATATGCGACATCAAAGTTTGCATTTTTTTTTCAATATTTCTGACTTATTTTTTGTAAAACGTTGGACTATCATTACAGTAACTCATATCGATTACGAAAAATTCATTCGTTTCAATACATGTTAAATAAAATAATAAAAACCCTGAAAAAATTCCAATTCGAATGTTTTCCAATTGGAATTCGAAGGTTTTTATTTTTTTATTTGACTTGTGTTAAAGGGAATGAATTTTTAATATTCAATATGAGTTACTATGATGATAGTCCAACGTTTTACAAAAAATAATTCAGAAATATTGAAAAAAAAATGCAAACTTTGATGTCGCATATCTCCTTAACTATTGATATTAGGTCATAATGGCTTGAACATTTTCGACTCATAATCAAGGGAGGAATATAATCCTGCGAGGTTATTAATGTTTTCCAAATAACCCTGTATACATATTGTGTGGGGCTAATACATGATTTCACTCAAACATATTGCATTCCATCTAGTCATTTAAAAGATTTTACAATAAAATTTTTGCACTCCTGTTTAAACCTCCTTATATTCACCGTGTTTTGAATTTGAATTGTATGAAAATATTAATATCAGTAACAATTTTTATAAAAGTCTTATCTATTCCCTACACTGTAGAGTTTCTCAATTCAAGAAGTTTGCAGTAATTATGCGCAAATTATCATAGAAAAATTTTACACTAGAATGTCAGCTCTGTACAAATATAAAAATATAACTGACCCGAAATTCATACACAACATAAAAATTATCTTTACACTTTGAAGACTCTTGCAGACAAATTCAAAAATAAAATCACTAAAAACTGCTTTATTACGGAAAATATAATAATAACAAATTAAATAAAAAAAATAACACGCAAAAATGAACGAAAGTGACTCAACTATACGATGTATTGTTTAGTACCAACCCTAGTGTTATAAAACGCTGATAGGCGTTTTCAGCATACAGCGAATGTTTAAGAGAATGCCTATAGGCGTTTTCAGCACTGAGTGTGTTAAATAAAGTTTTGTGCAATCCGATGTATTAAAAGTTTATTATTTTTATTTACATTTTTTTGAAATATGAAGAGTATAAAAGCAAAGTCAGCAAAAAATAAAAAAATGTTTTGAATACCAAGGATTACTAATTTAGAGCATACTGAATTTGAGATTATATAGGAAATTCCTTCCAAAATCATGCTTCCATTAAGGCTGGTCATCGGTTTTTTAAACTGTCGATAGATCGTGCTATTTCAATACAAGAGCAAGACATGAACAAACCTCACATTCAGATAAACATTCCACAAGCGTATTTATTTACGTTTTCCTTGCAAGACAAAAAGGCTGTGAGGAAACGAGACAACCATACGGAGTGCCGACGCTTAAAATATATGGAAACACCCGAGAGCAAGTTGTGCTCGTGTACATAATATACGAATTTTAAATGTTTTGAATCTAGAATTTAAAAAAAGCGTATTAATATTTCTCCAATAATTTATGTGTTGTAAAAAAATAGTAAACAAAAATTTCTCTTATATCACTGTTTTTTAATTTAAACCTATTCGCACAAGCATATTAAGACATTATTTTGACTTCCAGATGAAATGTCAAAACACCAGTGAATTTAATGAAATTCAAATAATTTTTTTCAAATCTAGAATAAAAATAAATTTTCAAATCTAGAATAACAAATACTACTACAACAATATGTATTGAATTAAAAAGAAAATTAACAACCATTTTTTTTTATTATTAACCATTTATATTTTAAAAATTATGTCGTAAATTAATATCTTACTTGACTTTACAAATTACAATATCTCTGCGAATATCGCGAGGCCTTCGAGTTCACCAAATCACGCATCAGGACAGAGGAACTGATGCTGGTTTAAAGTAGGATTATAAGTAGAAAAGCAAATTAATATAAAATTAATTAAAAAAACCTTATTATATGCGATGAATCAATTGCTTTAGAATATATAATATAATATTATTTTTAAGTCAAATTTGGCATAAAAACATGTTTCAAAGTGATTTTTATGAAAAAATAAATAGGCCGTGAAGGAGCATCCGCCCCTATTGGCACGCGGAATCTGATTTCAAAACTACATCATTTGTTAACATATTTCACACTTTCGAATTTTTATTTTTACATATTAATGAACGTGTTTTCAATGAAAAAAACTAACTTTTAAATAACGCTTGAAGTCTCAAAGTGCAGGGGTAAATACAATATATTGTTTAAATCATCTCTTTGTATGAAAAAAAACCCATCAAAAACGTAAAAATTTCTTGCAAATTTAAAAGCCTTTATTAATATTGAATATTTCTTAATTACCTTAGTACGGATTCTAGATAATTAAGCAAACTTTATACATATAGAAAAACATATTATACTTATATATAAATATCCATTAAAACTTTTTTCCCCTAGAACACTAAAAATGATTTTTTTAGCCGCAGCCTGTCGATTAATGCTTATATTTTTTTAATTATTTTAAATAATGGTCATTCAGTTTATTTCTTTTATATAAGAGCAAAGGTTCTAAGTTATCGCCCTAAAAAAATTGCAGTCTATCATATACATTCTGATATAAATGAATAATAAAAAGCCACATTTTAGTAAAAAAATGCCGAAATACGCATTTGCAGTGAATGTGTCGCCTAATTCATAAATTTGTGAAATCTTTAAATGAAAAATATCCTCCCCTGTTCAGTTTGTGAATTAATTATTACTTTCGTCTATAGCCTAATTATACTCGTCCGTCTACCATGCATGGCACTATTGGCCAAATTACTTGGCTAACAAATTGGTTAAAGCAGAATTAGAGACCTTCAACAAACCTATTTTGCGCTAGTAGTGATTTGATAATGCAGTAAACAGAAAAAGACAAGTGCTCTCAATCTGATACTTAATTATCTAGTTTAATCTCTAGCATATTGAGTGGACTGTGGTAAACACAAGTCGTGACATGACACAAGTCACACAAGCCATGTGAAGCTAACATTTATGAACCAAACGATACCTATTCAGTTTAATATCGATCTTACATGGTATACCTTGGTCTATTATATAGTATTACCTATTGGTCCACTTCAGATTGATAATATGTACATTGGGCAGGATGTTGGGAGTGCGAGGATTAAAAAACAGTTTAAATATGTAATATTTTTTATTCGTAATTATCTATATGTATAATTATTTATAAAGTTATATTAATATCAAATTCTTTAAATGATTCCCTATTGATTGCTCTACCTACAACTTTGTGTTGTCTTTACTGTGAATTATGTACATTTTCCCAATTCCCTAAAATTGACAAGTTATGTAACAAAATGTTCATACATTAGTTTACACATATGTACAGAAACAGGAAGCGGGGAAGGAAAAATATATTTACACTGTACCACTACGGTAGCGGTACACTGGTACTCTAGTACATGGTACTGTAGTACCAGTACACTATATACAAGAGAGGTCACGGATTGCACTGCGGGGCGACATCACAAGTTGCTACGGTTGGCCCCAGCTTCTCATTCTTATCCACAAAAATAATTCCAAATTTGCCTTTCTAATATTGTATAAATATATATATACATACAAACAACTCTTCATACACCATTATCAAAAGGTAATAAAAATAAAATAACTAAACAAAATAAAAACAGATTAATTAAAAACATTAAGTTTAATAAAATGATGAGTTTAATTTCCTAATGTGACGCACTCCGGCGGAGAGTGGAAGGCATCACTTAACTTTACTATATAAATACTGAAGCCTCTTCACGACCGCGGGCCTCTTCGTGGGCTCCGCTGTATGGTAGGGAACTCCTTCCGACAAACTATCTTTGGCTGGGTAAAGGTTAACTTAGTCACGACACGAGGCAACTTTAAGGTCCGATCCATTCCCCTCTACGTTCATTATTAGACTATTATTCACTAATGCTGTTGATGAACACTGGTGACGAGTAAGGCAGTTTCCTATCAGATATTGTGTATAAAAATATGGTAAAAAGTATTCCTCTTTTGTGTCAAATGTTCTAATTATTATTTACCATTGAGTCCAACTTATTACGCTACTGTTCATCGTCGGTACATTTCACTAATCTGCAAGGAACAAGACACAGGTGAAACCCAAACTGCAACAATATATTATTTCTTTTTATTAAATAACAATAAATATTTGGACAAAAGAAACAGATATACAATAATTTATATTTAAGGGTAGGAGCTTCACCGGCCATTGTTTCCATACAGTTGTATAGGCTGTCCTCGTGTTCATCTTATAACAAAATACCACTGTCATTGGGAACTACATATTATGAAATTGACATCTTATTCTTCCATTAAATACAGGTTCAGATGAAATCATGTAAAATCATTACAGAGTCAAAATAGGAGAATTATATTCTTCCAAATATTTATGTAATGAGACTTAATGAATGACAAAAGTTGAAGCAGAAAGCACTGTACATTAAAATCCTCAGTATAAAATTTACTTATATTTTGAGTAACAAGTTTTAAAATCTTCTATCACATTTGTATTGCATTATTCAAACATTTAATAACTTTCATATTATAATACAGATAGGAGACCACAACTGTGGATGATAAAGCAGATGTTTGTTAGGGTACAGATTGCAGACTTCCACAATAAAAGTTTATATCATTTGGCAAATTAGACTTTCACATTGTAAGTAATAAATATAAATACATAAAAATTAGTGTTGTAACGGAGCCATTTTAGCACAGGCGGAGTCCAGAGTTTGGCCTCTGCGGAAGCGGAGGTTAATGAAGGCAGAAGTGGGTTAATAAAGCATTTTGCATTTTATTTATAAATGTATTTTGCATAGTTATCATTTATTTCTAAAAAATACTGCCAAATTATCACTTATTCTCGGCTTCATCATGCGGTTTAATTAAATAACAAATAACAATAACTACTTACGACCCAAGTAATCTTTACGCGACTAAATTATAAAACAAGTGACATGCGAGCTCACAAGGTCACGTTGGTTATCCCCACCGCCCACTAGCCGCTTTCTTCAATGCGCTGCTTCATAGATCGGTCAGTCGTCTGAACTTGGAAGAGATCATGCCTGGCATTACACGCAGTGACAAAACGTAAATATACCTCCGTTAAAAACGGTGCAATTTTTGCGGATATTCTGCATTTGCGAAGGAGGTGAGGTTCCGTTACAACCCTAATAAAAATAGCATTGGTAGTATCATAATAATTATAACCTTTCATTGTAGGCAGATTTCTTGCATGCCTTTCAGTTTTTTAAAAATGCCTGACAAATTTTTACCATCTCTACATATTTTATGCACTGTTCTTCAGGTTCCACTTAAATAAGCTGGAGGAAAACCAACTAATCAAACGGCCTAGATCCCCATGAAATGTCATAAAATTTGCCCATTAGAAAGGCAATTCAAATTGGGTAACTTTTTCTATACATATTATGTCGCGATCCCTAAAATTAGGGAATCCTGTATACTTTCTTCAGATGGCTACCTTGATATGTGCTTATAGTTTATTTTGCTACTTTTGCGCTAATCCTCATACCTAAACGCGTTTCAAATTGTTTTTCATATTTTTAAATTTGTCTTTAGTTCGATTTTATTCTAATAACTGTGTGTTATTAAAATGTTAAAAAAAAAAAATTTTAGAATTTTTTTAGTATAGAATAAGTTTGACAATTAGTATTTTAAGCGAGTAAAAACAAAAGATTTCAATTATTCAAAGTGGAGCACGCCGTTTTCACGTAGTCAAAAACAGACAATGAAGTTAATAATGTGCCCGTGGATTGTCATATTCTTTATAAAATCCACTAGGTCTAAATGTACACTTTAACCGGTCGTATGCTGCCCGTGTGTAATGCGGAATGTACGCCGTCTGCTGCGCTATTTCGCACACGATTGCTGTTCTTTTTTGTGACGGTTATATTCACGTAAAAATCAACAATAACCACTAAGAAGTTGCAGTTTCTAATTTCTCAATATACAGACTTCAATAATTACTTGTACAATAATTATTTATTCATTAATTAGGAAAATAAGTAACGAAATTTACTGTCAGAAATGTACGCACATGTTTATCGAATAAAACCATGGAAACAATAGCACTAAAGATATTGTATTTCATATTTTCGTTCTAAATATATCAAAGAATATAAAAATAGTCAATTTTAATTCTTTTTATTTAAAAAAGAAAACACTTTTTTTAACAGATAACATAATTAATGCGCGGTTCGAAGACGACATTTGGAATGTTTTTTGTCCGGTTTATGCGGCAAATGAGGTTACTTGACGAATAGAACTCGTTCATTCATTCAAAAACTTGAGATACAAACAATAATAAGCTTTAAAAACCCATGAACAGGGGTAAAATTCGCATACATGTCTCAGCTCCGGCATACAGAGGGTACAAAAATAGTTGTGTAGATCTACGCTCCGGCATACAACCACCGGTTAAAAATGTCATAGAATTAAAATACAGCACAATCAAATGTACTGAAAATACAGTGTACCCTATTTTACCATATTGTTTTCAAATAAAATGAAGATATGTTTAAAATTAAATTATAACAGAAGAACTTTGAAATTAATAAAAAAAACCTTTTCAAATTCAAGGAACCCTAAAAAATTTTTTTTTCCATTTCCGTCACCTCTGGATGGCCATAATCAAAAATGTTTAGTTTTACTTGAATTTATATAACGCTTCTTCAATCTTCACACGAGTTCAACTTTTGATTCCGGCTTTTTTCTGGCTCAAACCAACAACTAGAAATACTATAGGCATGATGACAGTATTAAAGAATAAGTGATTTTAGAGAAGAAAATATTTTGAAAAGATTCAAAAAAATTATCCAGTTTTAATAAACATTGAGATTAATAAGATTTTCAATAAAATAAAAGTATAAAATTCTGTATTCGGCCATTTTAAGTGAAACACTAAACAGAGCTATCGATGTCACGCCTAAGTACTGTCACCATGTTTCTTAAACTATTGTCATAGACATAATTCAATGTTTACTTAGGCTCGACGTCACGTAGACGCCGTGACACCTTCAGGCATTTTGTGCGAAATAGATAGATGAAAATGCAATTATTTGCGTAAAAACTTTACTTTATTACTTCTTCTTCTTCTTCTTTAACCTTTTTCCCTCCACTGCTACATGTAGGCCTCTTTCATTTTCTTCCACTCATCTCTGTTTCTCTCCCTTCGCATCCAGGTTCTTCCTGCTTGCTGGACTATGTCGTCAGTCCACCTTTTAGGAGGTCTTCCGACGCTTCTATTTTTCATCCAGGGCCTCCACTGTAGGATTCTGGGTGCCCATCTAGTATCTCCTTGTCGAGCCATATGTCCAGCCCAGTTTCGTAATATGGTCCATAATATCGGCAACTTTTGTTCGGCGTCTTATTTCTTCATTTCTGATTTTATCTTGAAGACTCACGCTGAGCATCTGACTTTCCATGGAAATAATATTAATTTAATAATATTAAAATAATATTATTTTCGGTAATAGTAGACGTGTACCTACATTATAAAAGGTTATTTCAAAATATGTCATCATGCCTATTATCAATAAATATGTAAAATATTAAGAATAACACCTTACATAGAAAATTAAACATTTTAATAACACAGAGTTATTAGAATAAAATCGAACTAAAGACAAATTTAAAAATATTTAAAATATAAAACAATTTAAAATGCATTTAGGTATGAGGATTAGCGCAAAAGCCGCAAACTAAATTATAAGCGCATATCAAGGCAGCCATCTGAATTCCTTTCCTGAGTATACTTTCTTATACACATTCCTGTGTATAAGAAAGTATGTACAGGAATTCCCAATTTTAGGGATCGCAACATAATATGTATAGAAAAGGGCATTCCATAAAGTACTGTGAATTAATTGCGAAATTTGCCAAGAATCACAAAACTTATGAAAAAAGCCATTCATTTTGTGAAAAAATGTCTGTTTTTCATATTTCAAGAAATCATTTAAAAAATGCAATATTTATTATGCTAATACAAAGGCCGCAATATTTCTATTACTAAAGTACCCAATATTGACATATACATATATATATATATATATATTTTTTTAAATTTATTCTTACTTGCGAAAAAAATCGATATTTATTTTTAATTTTATAAAGTTTCTAAAAAAATTTGAATTACGCGAATTAAAATGTATTGTATTATTAATATTTAAAGCATTAACTTTGTGGTTAGACATTATAACAGATTGTTAGTTAACTTTGTAAAAACCACTACCAGATTTTAGGTCTACCGGTTTCGAGTGATACCTAAAATCTGGTAGTGGTTTTTACAAAGTTAACTAACAATCTGTTAAAATGTATTTATTTATGGCGCAAGAGGCTAAAAAATATTTCGAATTACGAATTACCAGTGTTTTAGAATTGTCGGGATTAATCTACTATGAAATTCAAATTTTGGGATACCCTATCAAACGAGCCATTTAGTGCAAAATTGACTCTCTGACAACGTTGACATGTTTTGTTTTGTTCAAAAGACTTTTGGCTTCCTACCAGTCCTGACCTAAACTCCCTAGACTACCATGTATGGGGCGTAGTCGAGAGACAAACCAACAAGTCTAGGCAGCCTAACGCCAACTCCCTGCGGGCCGTTATCGAGGTAGAGTTTACGGCTAATTGCTTTTTAAAATACATAATTCAAAAATCAATTGACTATATTGATAATATGACAAATTTGCTATATTGATGTATGACATTCGCTAGCTGTTAACTTTGTAACTGATTATGATGCAATATCCCAACACTTATGTCGGTAGTGTGGTCAGAGGGGGAAAGGAGTACATGACGGTTATCTGTCAAATGTCAAATAGAGTCCAACAATATTTCTCTTTTTTAGGGCCCAACGTGACAATGACAATTTTGCCATAATTTTACATCAGGACGCTGTGGGAGAAGAAATTAATAAGTGCATATGAAATAATCTTTTTTCTACAAGCTTTAAACACAGCATTAGTACTTATTTTAAGTAATTTTAGTAGAAACATGAGAATTGTAAAGCTGCAGGGACAGCTGTCAGATCAGACCGGAGAAATCGGACATCGCAAATAAAGGTTTTAACATTGATAGAGGTACGTGAAAATACACAAATTCTCTTATTTAAGTACAACGAACATGACTACTGAAGTATACTTTTTATTTTTATTTTTGTCTGTTTAAGTGTTGGGATATAGATCTTACATCCCAATATTGTTATTTTCAGAATATATGCTTTTATTCTTTTAAACATATTTCTTTGTTGATTTTAGATGTGATGATATAATTTGAATTTGTTATGCGATGCTATTTTTGTAATTACAATAAAAACCCGTTAATTCGAACCTTGATAATTCGAAATTTGCCACAATTCAACATTTTTCAAACCTACAAGTCCCAAAATGTTAATTTCATAGTAGATTAAACCCTATAATTCAAAAACCTTGGTAATTTGTAATTTGAAATCATTTTTAGCCCCTTGCGCCATAAATCAATACATCTTAGTTCACATAATTCAAAATTTATTTGAAATTTGACTAAATCAAAAAAAATATTTAGATTTTTTCGTAAGTATATCGGATACTTTAGATATGTTGCGATCTTTGTATTAGTAAATTAAATATTGCGTTTTTAAAATGATATCATGAAATATAGAAAACACAGATCTTTTTCACAAAAATAATGAATTTATCATGAGTTTTACGATTTTTGGTAAATTTCGCAATCTCATTGTGATTTATTTTTTTTTGTCCCTTGAATTTCGAATTAACAAGGTTCTATACTGTATGTTTTTTTTATTCTAGTTATATTTTTCATTATCATCAAATGCCAAAAAAATTCTAAAATCTTTATTCAAACAATTTTGCTTGTAAATGATAAATATCTTCGACAAGACAATACGCAAAATAAATATTTTCCTTCATTTTAGTTCGGCCTCCAGAAAGTGTGAAAAAATAATAATAAATAGATAAATAGTGTAATTTTGTGTCAAATGTTGTCAAAATGTTAAACATGGCAATAAATTCAATAGATGAATAATAAATAATACATACATTTGTAGAAGTTTTTGATAAACTAATTTCGTTTCAAAAACAAAAATTTAATTTTTTGAATACGTACGAATCAAAATTATCTTTCGATATACAAATTCTATAAAAACTAGACATGCTAAAATTTTACCTTTTTAAGAGGCATTGAGGCAAAATTTTAATATCTTAACAGGTTTATGTTGATTTATGGTCAAAGTTTTCAACTGTGAGGAATTAAATTTAACACAATAACTACACAAAATGGGTTAGTTTACATACATTTCATCCATCAGTTGTGTAAAATAATAGAAATGGAAAATGCTGTATATGGCTATTTCGGGTATCTAATGGCAATTTCTTCAATGTGATCAACCCAACCGAGTAAAGCTTAGCAAAACAGAATACATTTATGAATGAAGCTTTCCCTAAATGGATTCTGAAGTGCAGCAAAGATTCAAGAGGAACCTGAGCAACGAAAAAAAAAACAAAATACGAAATTGATGCATTTTTTGATAGTTTGAAAATGTGTAAATAGAAAAATGAATAAGACAACAAAATGAAACTTTGAACGGTTAATTCTAGTAATCAAATTGATAGTGCATACATTTTTCCATGTTTTCAGAAGATCATGTAACCTATTACTGATAAGTTTTCAAAACAACAATTTCATAATGTTTCATTCGCATATAATATATTTCTAAACAATGGTCCCCTACTCTACTCCCCACGGGACTCGGCTTCGAGGTGTAACGACACAACACACTCGACACGATACAAGATACTCGTAATTAATTTCTTGAATAACTTACAAATCACAGTCGATAACTTTTATTTGCCATAAAATATGGTGTCGAGCTTTCGCACCCACGTATGTACATGTATGTAGTATAAAATCTACTAAATATATTCTTCATTATTATTAATCTCAAATTTTATTCAAGATAAATTTCTTCAGGTAACTAATTTATTTAAATCTGGCAGCCGTCGGAGACGGGAGCTGAGATTCTGCGAGGCGGCGGGACTAGACGAGCGCGGCCGTCAAGTGGTACAGCTGCATCAGCACCTGCACGTGTGCAGGCAGGCACGACAGGCGATCCTGACTGTTGCTGTCCAGGGCCAGCCACGACAGCGCGTTGTACCCCTCTAACACGTACCTGCAGTGAGAAAGATGAGTTAGGGCGGAGGGTGGTGGCTGTGCTATGTCTGTGGTCACTTCAAATAGAGAGTACATTACCTGAGCACATCGGTGGTCAGCTGCGAGTCAAGGGGATGCTGCGGAGGTTGCGGCTGAGGTTGTTGTAACAGATCGTCACTGGTTTGCTGCACAGCCGGTGAATGCAGGTGAAGGGCATTCTTGAGGAACGCGGGGCACGCAGGCGCAGCGTGAGGGCAAGCCGCCCACCACCAGCGAGGCATACGACCCAAGGGCGCAGTGCTCACCAGGTACCCGAGAGCCAGGGGCTGCTGTAGTAAGGCGCCCACCTCTTCCCAGCCACACTGGAAAAAACATTTATTAAACACTGTAAAATAACTTTTTCATAAAATAAATAAATTGTAACTATTTTTAATACATAGTATTGGCTACCTCAAAAAGGATCTGCCTGTATGTATTTTTACATGTATTTTGCAAATATTTTTTTTATTTTTGTTTAATTTTTCAATAGAATATTACCTCGTTAATTCAAAATTCAAGGGACCCAAAAAAAAATCGCAAAACTCTTGAAAAAATCCATTAATTTTTTGAAAAACATTTGTATTTTTGCATATTTCAAAAAATCATTTTGAAAATGCATTATTTATTTGTCTATTAAAAAGATCGTGACATTATATTACTAAAGTATGACATATTTGTTATTCTCACTTAAAAAAATCGAAGTACTTTTTTCAAGTTGTTAAATTTAAAAAAAAATCAATTTGTGTACTGAAATGTATTTATTTATGTTATTGACTAAATTTCGAATTACCAAAATTTTCTAATTATGGGGGGTAATAATTAACATTTTGAGATTAACGGGGTTTTACTGTATTAATTTGACTTGTGTATTGACTCTTGGACTCTCCATTGAAGGTTGGAAACGCTGTAATATGCATTTTTTTCATAATAAAATACATATTACCTTAACAAATAAATATCACAAGTCGAAAATGTCCACTAGTAGACAAACTGCACTGAGAAAAGATCCCTATAATTCCGTTAAACATAAAAGGCCACCTGCAAAATATTTGGTTGTCACTGCGTGCATATTTTTTAGAAATAAATTTGGAAGACACAGTACGACGCTTTGCAATTTGCATTTATTTAAGTAGAACATTTAGTCAAAACAAAATCACTTTGTGGGAACGAGGCCGTTAGGTGTTTTTGGTTTAAACCTGTCGTTTAAACCTATTAGTTTAATTCTATCAGCAGAAGAAAGCTTTAATTGCCAAATACCTATGATCTCGGATATACCAGGCAAGGAATACTTTCACAAAAAGGGTCAAAGTAAACCAGTAAAAATAGGTCGCCTAAGAAGGATTAAGGTTATCTCTTGCGTAATGTTCTTTTTTCATATCTCAAGCCGTGTATTCATTAGGGGACAAATCGCGAAACATTCCGCGCGGCATGTTGCATCAACATCTACGCTCATGTTTCGGGGACAATGACGCGGTCATTTGACGTGTACACACCGGGACTCACATACCACTTGTCGCGGAAATGTCACCCAATGAAGTTATGATGACAACTGCGTATCTATTTACACTTGCCGCCGATGAGGTTATGATGACAGCTGCGTATCTATTTATTTTAACGAGTTCATCGAAACGTAAGAGGAGAAAAAGGTGGTGGGTACGAAATTATTTACTGCAAAGAGAAGGATGGATATTCTATGCGATCTTCGAATGTCTGATGGATCTTTTGTCAATTTTACTCGAATGATAACAACTGATTTTGACAATTTATTACAAATAATCGGGCCTTCCATAGCCAAGCAAGACAATATTAAGAAACGCTGTTGGCCCTCACATCATTTTATTTTTATATTCACGGTTTAAGTGTCCCACGACATTGTACGGCTTTGGTACAGATCGATGAGTTGAAGGACAATTTCGTTTCCTCACACTGTTATGTTGACGGATACAGCGCATGCATACCATGTAGTACTGACGCTCGTCGTAATGTCGCAATGAGCTCGCTCGGGTACCATGCGCATTAGGGTGGGACAACGTTGAATGAAAAATTTTTTTTTTTACGATTTCTATTAGGCAACAAGAAAAGGGTGCTAAATGGTGTTTTTAGCTTACTTATAAAATTTCATTACAATGGGATATCATCTTCTGCCTCCGGATTGACTTTAAAGAACACATATTTTGGAAAAAAATCTCATTTTTGACGAATCTTTACAAACGATTTAAAAAGTTTAAAAATGCATAAAAAGTTAAATCTTAAACCAAATACACTTATATGTGTTAAATTTATTTATTGGAAGTAAATGTTTACAAAAATGGCATTAATATTATTATTTTTTATTATGTTTGAAACAGCCGAAAAATCCTTCATATTATCAAATTTCGGCATGGCTTTCCGAGATAATATTTGGTTTTTTATGAAGCCTTCTCTCTCAGATTTTTTGCACAATGTGGCTGAAGCTTCTGCCACAGTCTTGACTGCCCTTTCAACGGCTTTTTGCGGCATGGCAAGCGTAGTAATGCGAGTTCTCTTTCTGCTTTTTGGACGACAAACAGTTGGATGTTTTCGTCAGGTATGGATTTCAATATTGATGGATTCGATATATTCTCCTGCCAGTCAATGTGATCTGTATAAGTCAATGCATCCAATTTTATAGTAGGTAGTTGAAACAAGTCAGCATTGCGATTAATAAATTTGAATTGAATTCATTGAATTACAGATTCTATTATGGCTTTCAGTTATGTGGACAAATATCCCGTTGCAGAGATGAGTTTGTAGAGGTGCCATGCTCCATCTTTACAGGAAGGGTGAATTTTTATAGCTAACCATGTTGGGGCGTAAGCCTTGACGACATACGTAGCAAGTTTTTAGAAGGAGATTCCATCGAAACATACAAACGCAGAATTCGATTAGGACGAGTTAGCTATCGAGCGTGAGGCATTTGCCTGGCGATTTGTTAACTAAATCCTTAGGAAACACGCCTGTTGAAATCGCTGAGACTATTCAGACTAAATATGTTTGGTCAGTGCTAATACCTTGAACAGAAAACTCTGGTAACTCTGTTGAAATATGTTGAACTCGAATAATGGGCCTTTTTTCACATACTTCTAGATCTTTACCGATTCTCCCTGAAAATGTTTTGGGTCTCGATGTGCCACCATCAATATGTAGAAACAAGTGCCGAAACGGTAATTCATTCATATGAAGTAGGCACATAATCCACTGCAACGGTTTACCTAATCTGTTTTCAAGCAGATGTATGACACCTCCATTATTACCAACGTTCATGTTAGTTCCATCATATGCAACAGCCACCAAAGACTTCAAAGATATTTCTGATTTCCAAAAAAATCGATAATTGCTTGGTCTATACATTTCGATGTGCCAGAAGCTGATGCAATATAACCCAAGAACTTCGACTCTGGTTCCATTATTAATGAAATATGCTCTTTAAGAACACTGTGTCTGTATATTTTTCCGACCTTTCCGGATATAATTAAAGTTTTATCTTTCCGTCCATCGAAATATAAAGCAGATATTTAGAGGACTTCGTCTTTTTTTGTGCTATCGTGCATTTCCAGTGAAGCTTATTTTTATCAACTGAAGTAATAGCTGCCCCAGCCCTGTCTAATACCCCGTATCTATCACACGTTCTTGAAAGTAAAGCATAGTCTACTATGATATTTTTAGCGGTAGGCTTGTCGACTATATCGACAGGAGCCACTGATATTAAGACTTGTGTTCGTGGCTGGAATACATTGTCACTACCCGATGGACTGGATTCAAATAAAGTATACAAATAAAGCGCATTAAGCTTCGCTGTAATTTCTTTTTGAAGCCAAAACTGTGATTTTTGTCAGAGCATTTTTCTTTTTAAAGTGTTATTTTATTCGTTATCACAATATCTAAGGTTTTAATAATCATTGATTTTTATAATCAGTTGAATCATCAAACAGCGGATATCACCAACAATGCTTTGGACATGTACGAACCATACTAGAAATAAGGAAAACGAGCCCGACACAACCTCGCCTAATTGCGGCCAGAGCTATACTGACACTGACTAAATACGTGAACAGGGCGCACGTACGCTCTAGGTGTTCCTCGACTCTCCCACACTCAACCCACTACCCCTCATACTCGCAATCATGATATACATTGTCTATACTTGAAGAAAGTTACGTTTATTGGTTGGAACCCTAATGAGAACATATCTCGAAAAAAAAAAAAGAAAAATCGTCATCAATCCGGAGGCAGTTAGACTTATCAGAATGTAATGATATTTTACATATGTTAGTTCGAGACCATTTGGCACCTTTATATCGCTGTGCCCCTTAAGAAATGACAAAAAAAAATTTTGGCCCACCCTTAAGCGCATGGCAACGTTGCCACGGCACGTAGAAATGCCGTGCTAAGTTGTGCGCGACGTCGCGGAACAGTGCACAACGTTGCAACGTCACGTAGACTATGCCGCGCGTGCTGTTCAGGGACAATTTGTCTCCTAGTGAATACATGGCTTCAACGCGACAAGATATACGTGTCGCACAATCCCGACTTTACCGATAAATTGATTTTTATTTTGGCCACTTTATAAAACATTTAGGTTCCCTATTCATTTGATATACGGACCCGTGTGGACCCTTTCGATAGCAGACCCCCAGAATGTCCATTGGTTTAATTACTATGGGGCTATCCGTTCTTGAAATATATAGATATCGTATGTTTTTATTATGCAATTCTCAACGGTCGCCAGTTCGATTGCATCATACACTTTACCACGGAGGGGCCGCCTTTCTGGCATTCATTCTCACTCACAATCTAGCTTCGAAAGCACCAACCGCTTCATAGCGGGGGAGAACTTCGGCTCCCCCACGTAATCTCAAACAAAGTCTATTTTATTTTCGGCTGACGCGATCTGTTTACAAAAGTTATAATCTTGAAGACCCGTTTAAATAGTGAAAAATACCAATTATTTTGAGTGCGACTTTGGCGCGTAATTTCGATATATCACAATGAGTTTTTCGGAGAACGATTAGATATAAATCAATATCTCTTGGTCTACAATGGAGGATACTTTGCAGAGTTATATACGTCATCCCCTTGGTCGTCGGGTTATAGTGTGATTCAAGATGTTATACCAATAGTTGGACATACAGTTGAACGTAGTTATGCAGAAAAGTGCCAGCCACAAAAAACTCAAACTGAGATAGAAGCACTTTTGTCTAAAAATGGAATAATCAAATCTACACAAAACCTAGAATGTTCTTTACTTCAAAAAAATATAAATAATTTATAATAACTGTAAAGTGGATTTAAGTGTGGATTTTTAGAAATATTAGTGTTTTTTCAACTGTCTGATCGTACTATGTGAATTATGCATTCTGCAGAAAACGGCCAGAGCCACAAAAAAACTCAAGCTGAGATAAAACCAATTTTTATCCAAAAATGAAATAATCAAATATACACAAAAACTAGAAAGATTTTTGCCTCAAAAAATTATAAATAATATATGAATGCCAATTTCTAATAAATGTAAAGTGGATTTAAGTGTGGATTTTTAGAAATATTAGTGTTTTTTCAACTGTCTGGATCTTATTATGCCAAATATGCATTCTGCAGAAAACGGCCAGAGTCACTTATCTGTTATGAATAACTAACTAACTAACTAACCATCACGCCGTTTCGCTGCAGGGGTAGGCAGAGAGGATTGAACGCCACACTCTTCTATCCTGGCACACCACTTTTGCTTCGGCCACATTCATACATCTTCTCATACACGTTCTACGGTTGTTGCGGCTTTTAACAGGGCCATCCTCAAATACTTGTAGTACCTGATCGTGCCAGGTCTTTCGCGGACGCCCTCTATTCCTGTTGCCTTCAACATTCGCCTCATATATTTTCTTAACCATCCTTTCCTCGTTCATACGTTCCACATGACCAAACCATCTCAGAACTCCTTTCTTTATTCTATCTACCACACTACAGCCAGCATTGCATTCACTTCTAATTTGTTCATTCCTCACTCTATCGACCAAAGATTTTCCGCACAAGCGTCTTAGTGACCGCATTTCAAACTGCAGTCAGTCTACTTTCATTCTCTTTTGCCAATTCCAGGCTTCACTGCCATACATAAGGGTTGGCACTAGACGCCTTATGTACCGCTAGTCTTGGTTCTTTTGACAATTCTTATGGCCATATTGCATTTAGTGCACCATTAACTTTGTTTCCGCGTACTCTCCTTCGATAGCCATTATAAGCCTTGCCGTCTCTACTAAATATACTTCCCAAATACACAAACTCGTTCACTTGTTCTAAGCATTCGTTGTTTATAATTACATCACACTTAGTCACTCTTTTGTCTCTCTCGAATACCATCACTTTCGATTTGCTGACATTCATCAGAAGTTCACTCTGCATGCATACATCGGACATCCTGGATACCAAGGACTGCAGATCAGCTTCACTGTTAGCCACTAATACTGCATCGTCTGCGTATAGCAGACAGGATACGGTGAGTCCGTCCATTTTCACTCCAACTTCTGGTTCCTTCAGTTCTTTCATACAATTATCCATATACAGGCTGAAAAGCCATGGTGACATTACGCATCCCTGTTTGACACCTTTTGTAATATCAAACCATGATGTGAATATCCCATTAATTCTCACGCAAGCACTACTTCCTTCGTATAGGGATGCAATTGCCTGTATGAGTTTACTCTTCACCCCATATTCAGACAAAACCTTCCATAACTTTCGTCTTATCACTCTGTCATACGTTTTTTGGAGATCCACAAAGGCACAAAAAAGTTTTTGGTTCTTTGCCAAAAACTTTTCGGTCATCTGGCGCAGTGAGAAAATCTGGTCCATGCATCCTCTTCCACTCGTGAAGGCTCCTTGTACATCCCACACTTTTTCTTTCGTTGTCAACCTCACTCTTTCTATCAAAATTCTCGCATACAGTTTGCCAACAGAGCTCAATAGGCTAATGGCCCGATAGTTCGCGCAGTCCATTCGCGACCCTTTTCCTTTGTATAGAGGAATGTAACAGCTCTTCTCCAATCCTTAGGAGTGTAGCTGCCCTCTAAGCATTGGTTGAAGAGTCTATGAAGCCACGTGAGTATTACTGGACCACCACCCTTAATGTACTCGGCAGCAACATTGTCATAACCCACAGCCTTGCCATTCTTCATGCGCTTCAATGCTCTTTTGATTTCTTCCACAGTTATTTCATTCACACTGTCGTCACTATTCATAAATCCATTGGACGCCTCAAAGAAGTCCTCACTCACATTCCCATTACTCTCATACATTTCTTCAAAAAATTCCTTCCATGTATCTTTTATTTCATTTTCGCTTCTAAGCATCTTTCCATTCTTTGACATAATAGCATTCACACAACCTCTTTTTGTATCACTTCGAGACTTTTTAACTTCCTTCCAAAAGATCTTGATATTCTCTTGGAAGTTCTGAGTCATTTAAGTCCCTCGTCCTTCCTCAAACTCCTTTCTTTCTTTCACTCCGTGCTTTACCTTTTTCTTACATACAATATATAAATCCTTTGCTAGCATATATCCATTCACATCTCCATTCTTTGATGCCAAGAGGTTACACCACGCTTTTTTCTTCTCATTTATAAGATCTCTAATCTCGTCATCCCACCATGCATCTCCTTTCTTCCTTCCTTGAACGGTCACACCGCACACTTCCTTGGCTGACTCATACAGGCTCTTTTTGATGTGTTCCCATGCACTATCAATATTGAGCTCTTCCATACATTTCTCATTTAACCTTTCAGCGGTTTTCCTTTCAAACTTTTCCCTGGTATCCTTCTCTTGCAATCTTTCGATTTTGACCCTAGTCGGGGCTACCACTGTTTTCTTCTTAGATCGCCACCCATGAAACAGATTCACTCTTGATACTACAAGAAAGTGATCCGTTTCAATTTCAGCGCCTCGAAACACCCTGGTGTCAACAGTGGCGGACCTCAATCTAGAGTCAATTACAACGAAATCAATCATTGACCTTTCATTTCCTCTTTCCCACGTATATTGGTGGATTCCTTTGTGTTCAAAAAAAGTATTGGATACAAAAAGGTTCCACTCCAAACATACTTCAAGCAAACTATCGCCATTTCCATTCGTCCTTCCATCCCCAAATATACCAAGCGCAGACTCGAAGCCGTCTCTTCGAGTTCCAACCCACCCATTCAAATCTCCAGCCAAAATCAATCTTTCGCTGTCGCTTTTCATGTCTATGACATCTCTTACACTCGTCCAAAACTCATCTTTCACTTCGTCTTTATCTGAGTTTACAGGGGCATAACCTACAATAAGAAATACCCCAGTGATCCCAATTTTGAAACGGATCCACATGAGCCTGGCACTAATGAACCCATATTCTTTCATACATTCGACCATTCGCTCAGAAAGCAGCGTTGCAACACCCTGGCATGCTCGGTCTGCCTCTGGGACTCCCGACCACAGTACGAGCAGACCATTGTGTTCCAACTCTCCACTTCCTTTCTTCATACTCTCACTTATACATAGTACATCTAAACATTTACTCTTCATGCTCTCACATATTTCATTCATCTTCCTTTCCATTCCTCCTCTAATATTCCACACACCAATCCGGCATTCTATCCTCCTCTTTGCGCCACCGTGGGAACTGCGGCATGACAGGTGGCTAGCCTTGTCGCTACCTATAGGCATAGTTCCCATTATTATTTCCTAACACTCACATCGAGCACTCATCTCTCATTTGCATTTCTCACAATACTTGGCTTACATCTAAAGTACACATAATAGTAGGCTAAAACTGTTCACAAACTAAACTACATATAATAATAAATTCCCTTATACACATAATACTAATAAACAAACAGCTTAAATCTAAATTACACATAATAAGAGTCCAGTTCAAAGTGGTCCGAAACACACGTCGGGCTAGGATCCTAACTTCATTTACAACTATTGTCCTTTTCACACATTGTCTATTTCACATCGATCCGCCTGGTCCAGTCTATCCGCTCGCTCCGCTCGGTCCGTCTGTGCTCCGGGTCCATCTGTGTACCAGATGTTGCAAAGGATGCGCACAGGGTTGCTTTGGCGCTGGAATGTGTCATCCCCGAGATCGAAATTTGCTGGTTCCGTTCCACATTCACTTTCACAGTATTAGTTATTATAGCACTATTTTGGTATTTATAATTTTTGATCCGGAACCTTGAACGTTTTCCGCGTCTGCGCGATCAGTAACACATAGTATTATATGCACACACTGTTTATGTTTACATGTTGTAGTGCGTCACTTCTACAAGCTTATTTATCGTGTTTTGTAGACACATATAACAAATATTTAACTGATTTTTTTCCCCTACAGTCACCACGTAAATTCTTCACATTTATACACAAAAAAATGCACTTTGCACTGGTTTATACTATATAAATAAATTATTTTTACCGGAGCGAGCGCGCGCGCGTCCGGCCGCTCCGGGTCTAATCTAGGAATATATCTAATATTCCTAGAGTAGACCCGGAATAATCTAGGAATTAAAATTACATTTGTATGGGATTTTTATTATCACCGTGTTAACATGTATTTTTTAAACTTTATAATAATACTGAATATATAACTAAATAATATATAGGTAATCATTTTTATAATATACATATAAATATTATATATTTTATATTCATTTTAGGAACTATTTTCATCTAGTAGAGACTAAGTAAGAGAATAAGTATAGCTATGCTGTATTTAATGTATGTATAATGTACGTATATAAAACAACCAGAGCTACCAAAAACTATGTGTATATAAATAATTATTATGCTGTATTATTTTATATTAAATAGTTAAGGTTATTTATTATTAAGAATATCTAGTTAATAAATTTATATTCCTGGTGGATTTTTATAATCACCATAAATTAAATAAAAATAAAAATTATTTAAACTTTGTAGTTGACCGACTAAACATCACACCATTTCTCCTAAGTGGTAGGCAGAGAGCATAGAACTCCACACTCTTCTGTCTATCTATTTCATCTTTAGTGGATTTCTTATAATATATAATACCGAGGCTGTTCTTTCTTATAATACAAAATACCGGATGAACAAAAAAAAATTTTTAATGTTTTATAATGAATTGTGAATATTATACAATAACATGATTGTGTGAGTACAAATATTGTTCATACAGACAAACTGTATATACAGTTTCATAGAATGTCTTAAGATAATATTGATACCGATTTAAATAATAAAAATAAACATGTGAACTAAAAAGAAGATTTCATTATATATATGATTATATTTTCGTTTAAAACTTAAACATCTATCACTCTTAGCCGAGCTTTGACCCGGCGGCGAATCAGTATTATCCAACATTTTAGCAACTAAATCTACCTCGACAACCATTTTTAAATTATTTTGAAAAGTTAATGTTCATAAAATATATCTTTAACACTTTAAAATGCAATAAGGTGATGCACCGCAACAACACAAGGCATCAAGCAGCAAACTCACCGAATCGTAATGAACAACTAAAATCTGTCTAAAACCATACAAAACATGGACATAGTGTGGCCAGTAACGAAAAACATAATACGCAGAAAGTCAACTAGCTGCGTGGTCGCTTTTAGCAGATGCGTATGCGTCAAAACAATACAATGTACATAGTAGGAACAAACGCTATTGTGTAGAAAACGGACAAGCGCCGTGGTCAGTTTCTGCTGATTATGTTTTGGGTAATAGTCATATTAAAAGTATTATAAGTGGCGTGGGCGCTTTCTGCAGATTTTAAAATGTTGTTTTCGCGATCCGTAAATATTTCAGAAGGCGATTACTGTAAATTTTTGTATGAAAGCGGCTTGGTTGGTTTTAGTAGAACATAGTATTGACCTTAGTCTGTCCGATGACATCAATGTCTCATTTTTACCAAAATTGTGGCCTGGCGCTTTTCTGCATAACTACGTTCAGTTTATCAGACACTTTGTTTGAGTGATTCAACGAACGGGATCATGATAGTGCAGTAGGTACGTTATCGAGCAACATGCTTATAAGGAGCATTAACTTTTAGATCCGTGCGCAACGATAGCTTCGATACGGATTCACTTCAAACTTGATGATCCCCGCACCCCCCCGGTCGTCTACAATTCTCGGAGAGCATAGATCGAGCTGATTTCCCTTTCCCAAGAATTTTCCATATATTGTTACTGATGTATTGTTCACCACCAGTATATAAGGTAAAGAGAGGTTGGTTGCATGTGACCCCTCTCTGTTATTTGTAATTTCACTTAAAAACCTGGTCCTACTAAATAAATTCATTGTTTTACAAACTCAAATATCTATATCGCAATTAAAGTTATTATTTATCTTAAAAGTATAGATTTCATTTCAACCTCGATTCTAGTTTTGTCAATATAAAATGTGACCAGTGTTATAGATAAATTGTAACTTACAACTTCATCATTTATTATAACTTAGAATCTCTTTTATGAAATTATGTACCACCATGACTATGTTTTATCTACGATATGCTTGTGTTTTTATCGAATTGTCCCTCTTAACTCATTTTGTTTTTTGTACCATATCTGTCCCCCCCCTGTTATTGTTACTAGATATTAACGTAGCTCCATTCATTTTGACTCCAACCATTTTCTTGAATAAATCTCCAATTGTAAATTCAGTGTAACATGTTTGTGTTTTCTTTCATTGATTTTCCCAGATGTTCAAATCGAATCCTTAAAGCAGAGTATCGAGCCCAACGTCCACAAAAAACTGAGAATTCCAAAGAGCCTTGTTTTGCCACCTGAGGTAGCTGGACATAAGGTTAATGCCGCGTCGCCACGCTGCGTTATTTATGAGTTAGACGTCTGTCAGTAGAACCGGACTTCTAGAAAGATCCGACGAGTTTCTTTGAAACGGGGACGTCTTTGCACTAGGGCGATCCGGCTCATCAGCTCAACCGTTCAAATTGAACCGGTTCAGTGAACCGGCTCAATTTGATCTCAACCTTAGTTGAGCTGATCTAAATCTGAGATATATATATATATCGAAATTTTTTTTTTAAACGCCAAAAACTTTTTTCCCTTCTGACTGATTGATTGATCTGATTGAGCGTTGAGCTGATAAAGATCCGGTTCAACGAAAAGATCCGGTTCACTGAGCCGGTTCGTTCGCGAATGACGCACCTCTACTTTGCACACTGATAATGATAATGCAGGGGCGGCCGACGGCGATTAAGGTTTCTAAGCAACATATCCTAAAAAAACAATTTAAATACAAAAAGGCTCATTACAGGGCGTAACATAAGAATTAAAATTGAACACACATTTTGTTTACAAACAGACTGTCTAGGTGTTGTTATTGACCCTACTAGATAGGTTGAATGACTTAGTTTCGATAAGGATGATCTACTACAAAGATATATATTCTTATTATGATTGTGGTGGAGCTTAATAATGGCACTCACCCGAGTATTGCCGTCATCTGACATAGGTGAGTGTGTTCCGTGATGATTAGCAGGCCGGCCAGGCGACCCGGGCCGAGATGTGCCGCCCTCCCCATCACCCCCCCGCCGTGCGTCGCTTCCCGGAGAACCACCGGGACTCTGCATACCCCCTGCCCATCCGTTGAAGATATCACTGAAATCATTCATGCTGTCGATCCCATCCGGCATGTCGTCATTCAGGGCCGAAAAGAGCTCGTCATCTCCCAATTCTGGCCCGTTTATGTGCTGCTCTTGGAAGGCCGTTTGTGAGGACTGCAATCAAAATTACATCTTTAATGACTGAATTCAATTTTGCTTCGTCTACATTCATATATTCTCTCATGCATGCTCTACGAATGTTGAGGCTTTCAACAGGGCATCCTCCAATACTTATACTATCTGATCATGCCAGATCTTTCGCAGACCCCCTCTATTTCTGTTTTTTATTCCTCGCTTATATGTTTTACATGATATAAACCATTTCAGCACCCCTTTCTTTTTGTTGTCTACAACACTACAGCCACTTCTAATTTGTTCATTCCTCACTCTATTGACCAAAGATTTTCCACACAAGCGCCTCAGTGACCGCATTTCCACCACTTTCATTCCTTTTCTGACAATTCCAGGCTTCACTTCCATGTATCATAGTTGGCACTAGAACACCATTGTGTACCGCTAGTCTTGCTTCCTTTGACAGATTCTTATTGGCCATTATGGCATTCAGAGCACCATTTACTTTGTTACCCGCAGTCATTCTCCTGTCGATATCATTCTCTGCCTTGCCGTCTCTACTATACATACTTCCTAAGTACACAAACTCATTCACTTGTTCTAAGCATTCATTGTTTAAAATTACATCACACTTAGTTATTCTTTAGGTAGGCAGGATATGGTGAGCCCGTTCATTTTCGCTCCTACTTCCAGTTCTTTCATGCAACTATCCATATACAGATTGGAAAGCCGTGAAGACATTACGCATCCCTGCTTGACACTTTTTGTAATATCAAACCATGATGTGAATGCCCCATTTATTCTTATTGATGTAACAAAATCTAGATGTTCATGAGAATGGCGTTTGTGATAATTTTATAAAATATAGATTCAGACCAAAAAAATACTATTTATATACATATGTATGTAAATACTAAAAAACATAGGTAGGTATGTAGAATTATGTAACAATTTCTTGTACGAGGGTTTCTATTTTTGTATCCGGAACTGGCTACATTGATGTTGCTAAGCACCATCTGACATATCAGCAATGGTGCATCGATCCACTCACTTAGATTTTTTGGGATGAAGTACCATTTAAAGCCTCTGTATATCACTGGTTTTGTGAATACAATCGTGGCCTTCGATTGCTCACAGACGAAGATGAAGAATGTCGTCCAAAATTGGTTGTACTAAAAAAAACACCGATGCTGTGCACAAACTGATGTTGCAAGATCATCATGAGACGTACCGTGTGATTGAGATATCTCTGGGCATTAGTGTGACAAGCATACACAAGATTTTACATGAACAGCTAGACGTGAAAAAGATTTGTTCATGTTGGATTCCACATAATTTGACAATCGTCAAGAAAAAGGCTTGTGTCGATTGGTGCAAAGAAATTATCAAAAAATACAATTGTGGTGCATCTAAAGACATATGATGAGTCTTGGATCTAGGCACAAGAGCCCAAAAGTAAATACCAGTCGACTGTGAGGGTCTTCAAGATGAGACAAACAACAACAAAAGTTGTTCGCACAAGAAGCACTTCGAAGCAAATGGTCGCCTTTTTTTGTATAAATGGATGTGGTTACAATGCCACTCTAGGATTGTAGAACAGTCAATTCTGAATGGTGCACAAGCATTTGTTTGCTAGATGTCTTTGGAGAAATAAGAAAAAACAACCAGTGATGCAGGATGTTTCTTCATCATGTCAATGCGTGCTGTCACACTTTGTCCCAAACAACTCAATATTTCACCATTTGTTGGTCATCCACCATACACTACGATGATTTCTTTTTGGTATGTGAAAAATAAACTAGATTGACAACGGTTTTTGACACCAGAAGAAGCGGTTGATGCATACAAAATGCATGTTTTGGATACATCTCAATCGGAATGGAAAACTGCTAAGAAAATTGATTCAAACATATGCCTAAACGTATCGATCACCGCAGAGATTATTTTGAAAAACAATAGAACCATTTTCAATAATAAATATTTGTTTATAATTCCAGATAGATAAGTAGCAACCTTCATACAATATTCTCTTGAGTTTAACAATAATCTGAAGAAGAAATGTTTGAAAACATTTTGGTATAAACGAAATTGTCAAAAAAAAAAGTTTTACAAAAAGTTATTGTAATAAACACAATAACAAATAATCAAAAACAAACAAATTTACCTTAACAATATGATTTTAATATATATGTTGATATAGAATTATTTATATCCATGACGGTACAAATAAAACTGTGGCGTAACTTTATTTATAAATATAAATATTTATCCATACGCACAAAATAAATGTCATGATAATGAAGAAAACAAGACATTTCTATGAGTTGATAACTATTGAGGGGCTGCTAGTAAATGCACAATTCTACTTGACAGATCAAATCTGGAGTAACCTGTGTGGTGGCGCTGGTTGGGAAGACAAGGATGTGCGTGCAGGAAACATCCTGCGGCGTACTGAGATGTGAAGCCACAGAAGCCTGCGAGAAGCGTTCGTCCGGGGTAAACTGATCAGCCAACAGACGTAATGCTGAGTCTGGTTCCGTAGACACTAGGCAAGCACTCAGAATGCAAGGGGCACCTCCGGGATACAGCAGGGAGCAGGAAGCACACACTTCACGTAGTGCCTGAGAGGCTTTCAACAGGTTCTTGCGGGACAGCAGCCAGCTCCACCCTGTGCACACATATATGTCATTAGAATTCATCATTTTATCATTCAAATTCGAAAACAAATTAGAATATATTTCATCTTGTATTTATTATACAAAATAAAATGGATTACATATATGTATACTAAGGTTGGATATTCATTTTACATGTGTCAAATTCAAGGTATTGCATGGTCAGATCGTGCTATTTCAAGATAAATCATCTAAGCCCGATATCAGATAAACAGTTTTGTTATTTTTATGTATTTGTTGCTAGAGTGAAAGGTCATGGTAGAAAGAGACGATGATATAAATATTGTCGATGTTCCACGTCGAAGCGACGACACTAAAATATACAGAAACACCCCAGAATAACCGATGTCCAACTGCATTTGTCGAAATGCTTACATTATTTTGATCCTTACAAATGCTCGCATATTATTTAAGTCGAATTAATATTTCTGCAGTCCTTTTTAAATCATTTCATTCAATGTATTTCGCGCAAACACCCGATGGGGAACAACCCCGCAAGCTGCCGCGTCGCAGGGCACAAAGTCGCGCGCATGTGTACGGCTGCTTTGAACTGTGAGCGCCTCTACGATCATTTATTACGCGCAATATTATCAGAATTTTTCATTTTCACTATCACCATCAACTTTTATCCCTTTTCATATTATTCTTGAATATTTACATTGATTGCATTGTGTGCGACATTTTCGAAGGCCAAAACTACCGGCGCGGCGCGGCGTTCGCGGCATTTACTGTCAGTAAAATTATCATCCGAGATTCTTATTTTGAGTCAAATAACTGAGTTAATTAAATACAAAACTAAACAAGGGAAAATAAATTATATAATTTTAAGAGATTGATGTTTTATTGTACGCGTTTTACGGCATTCGTACCTATGTAATTTATGTGATAATTAATTTTAGAAAAAAATGTCAGATTCCTCAGGGACATTGGTTTTAAATACTCGTAACTTCCTTTGATTGCTAAATGTCTTATTACGTAGCATCCACGTAAACCGATAATGGGGACTTATTGAAAACCATTTGCGACCTCTTTTCAGGCTGCGGTACTTTTTTTTGCTATGGCGCACAATATACATATTAGGAAAAAATTTCGTTATATGTGGGAATTCGTTATAACGAAATTTATATTTTTCGGTCCCTTGGATTTCGCAATAACGAGGTTTTACTGTATAACCCATGAATATAAGGTTGGCTTAACCAAGTGATTATAAGAGTAACAGACCTTTAAGTTCTCCGTGTCCTATCCTGCCAATTCGTCCCACCACCAGGCGCCAGGGCTGCACAGATTGGCTCATGACTCCCAGGGTGAAATCCATAAGTTTAGTGAGACCCAGGCGGCGTGCAGGAGGTGCCCTTCTTCGGCGCGCACGGCCTGGCACATCCACATTAATGGAACACGAGTCCAGCAGCTCTCCCCGGCCATCAGTGGCCACAGCCAGTAACCAACTCTGGTCCGCTGACAGGCAATAGGACAGGTACAACACAGCGCACGCCTCAGGTGCCGGCTGCCCGAAGGTATCCGCAATGTCTTTAAGGGGACGGGGCGGTGCTAGTACGTAAGGTGGTACATATAATCGGTACGGCATACGATTCTTCTCCTGAAAATATTATTGTATTATGCCAAACGGTATCTAGTCAGCTGTAAAATTTAAACCAAGCTTTTTAACCCACTCGTGTCCAAGTGGGAGATCTTAAATCCCCCAAATCAATATGGATTATCGGTAAATAAGCCAAATAAATTTAAATTTAAATCAAAAGTTTTAAAAATATATATTTCTATAATTTCTTACTGAAAATTGAGTAATTATGATAAAAAAATATGCAGTATGGGCTGAGATGACAAGCATACAAGAGATGTGAGACTTTAGGAGAATAAAAATAAAATGAATGCCGGTTAACAATATTATTCCCCAGGGTCTCGCATTACCGTGAACGAACAATTAGTTACTGTTTGAGGAAGATATTTTTTTTATGTCCATATCAAAAGTAAAACTGGTCGTTATGATGATGGACTTGGTAGAAGAAAATGAAACTTGCCATCCAGAAAGTGGGAGAATTTTTCACAAGCATATTCAGCACAGCTTTGAAACTTACAACAAAATGATAAATAATAATTTTCAAATGAAGCAAACACTTGGTGGTGGGACATTATAATTAAATGAAAATAATTTGGTTAAACACCACTATATTTGTTATCGATTCCGACCAGGTTTCGCTATGACCGTAGCTTCTTCAGGGTAAAATCTTAAATCTTGAGTTAAGATTTTACCCTGAAGAAGCTACGGTTGTAGCGTAACCTGGTTGGAATCGATAACAAATATAGTGGAGTTTAACCAAATTATTTTTATTCATTTAATGATAAATAAAGTATTCCTCCAGTAAACCAACCCAGTCATAATATAAGAGATGGCTAGAAATTTTTTTAGTTTTTAACATAGAAATGAGGATGGGAAATCAAAGATATATTGCAATTTTTGCCAAAAGCAATTTGTGTACTGCGTAGAAATCAACGGAAATTAAAATCTTGTTCGAGAAAGTAATTGCAGAATGTGAAGATTGAAGCTTGTATACATATTTTTACTGGTCATTTCGTTTTTAGTATAACAATATTTATTACATTGTTACAAAACTATTGTACTCCCATATGTTAATTATAAAAAAACAAATAAAATACTAAACTTTGAGATAAACTGCCATACTATGCAGGATGCATGCATTGGATAAATATCATGCGGGAACGGCATAGTACGATTGTCTATGCCGTTCCCATGTGAATCGCAGTGAAATGACAGATTGTGAGTAATTTAAAATGACTTAAAAATCTCTGAAATCAATAAACAATAGACATTTTTCAATTTTTATGCATATAACATTTGAAAACGTAATTTTGTTTAAAAAAGTATTTTTAAAAGATATGATCTCGCAGTCTTTTCGTCTTCCTGTTCGGAGCGCGGGCAATTTTTTGGTACTTTGTAGAGAATGTTAACCTTAGTCCTCTCAGTGGATTTTCAATTAATATGAGATTTGATTGAGATGTATAAAAAACTGGAAACTCTGAAAGGACAAAGCAGAAAAAATTCACCTACCACGCTAGCTTCAAATTGGTATAACTTGGGACAATTTTTAGAATTTTTGAATGAAAATGACTCAAATTATTCTTAGAAGCTATTAAAAAAAAACAATTTTTTGAAATTGGTAGTGTAAACCTTAAACCCACCCACGGTAAAATACCATCTGCACTGATGAAAGCTGAAACCCCATATTCCTGTAGATCTTACCTGGGAAGATACTTTCTGCTGAATTCATTAATGAAAGAGTGTTATAACATCCCTCACCAAGTGATCCCCTTAAAAAACTAATGGTAATTGACCTGATAAGGGTGAACATTAAATAATAGTAATGATGAAATTATTTATTACTTAGATAATGTTAACCCTTAAATTAGGGAAAATGGTGAAGAATAGTGAACAAAAACAAACCACAAGATTTTATATAAAACATATTTTATGTTGACGACTTACATCTTTATTTTTGAGGAAAAGGTCAGCATTGGCCGCGGTCCCAAAGCCAGTGAGCGATTTAATATTGGAGAGATGCTGCAGCTGGCGCCTGCACTGTGAAAACACAGACAGGGCCAGCGAGCGTAGTGATGCAGCTCTTCTTCGTGTACTTGTCTCTGCCTCGCAAATAGATTCCCACGATATTAACTGAAAATATACAGTTCCCAATCAATACCTACCTAATATTACAGATTGTATAAAAAAAATGGTGTAGTACCTATTAGAATTAGTGAACTAGTGATTCATTGCATTGCCAGTGTCCTGTAATAGCACACCGGCACTTTAGAGATTGAAGAGAAACTAAAAACGCTGTAGAGTTCTCGAATGGTAAGGGTTAAATCATGAAAGAAAACAAAATAATTTTAGAGATGGAGGGACGATAATTACCTGTACAGAGACATTGGCTCGGATGTGGTCGGGCAGGGAGTGGAGAAGAGTGCTGGCGGCGCGTAGCATAGCCAAGCAGGAGGTGCGTCGCTCTCCTCCCGCCCCCGGCTCCACCAAGTACACCACCACACAAGGGGCACTGCCTTCTTCCTCCCCACCTGCACTAGCTCCGTCCAGGCCTTCTCGGCCCGAGCTGTCCATGCTCACACCAGTCCCACTATTGGAGTTGGTATCCCCTTCTGCAATCATGATCAGACACTATATGTATGATGAAATAATGTGTAATGGCCGTTACCAAAACTGCACCACCTGAATGTTACGTTTTTTCCTGCAACAGGCTGAGGAAATTATTGAAATAGCACAGCAAAATGATTAGGTCTCACCATGGTCATTATTTGTTGGTGTCGGTGGGTGTTCTGGGGGTGCCATGGGTGAGGGCGCGGGGCGCTCGGGGGCGGGAGGAGGGCGCCCAACTCCACCTCCTCCAGAGCCCTCGGGCTCCAGCAAGGTGTGGTCCATTTGCACCGTACTGAGTGCTGGCGCTAATACTCCACGACACATCTGCAATACCAATTACACTTGAGATTTATGCAATACAAGGCAAAATAAGCTGGACAACTAACACATGCAGTATTTAACAGCTGCAGGACAAATTTAACATATTTTTACCGGACGGGCAAGTGCTTAAGAATGAATGCAAAAACAATAATAATAATAACCTGAGCGTAGAGTCGGAGAATATCAGTGGTAGTTCCCTCGGCAAGAGAATTGAACCAGTCATCCAGAGGCTCAGGGCGAGGTGTACGGGGAACTCTCAACAGACCATCACGGGCCAAACGGGCGAGGGGTGCATGGCGGCCCAGGCGGCATTGCTCGTAGGCCGTACTGAGGTCCCGAAAGAAGGCTCGAACTCGCGGCTGTAGTGCTGCACTATCGGGCAGCAACACCACATAAGCCACGTCGCGAGAATATGAGTAGGGCTCTAGTAGCAAGCGGTCCCAATAGTGTAGAGCGTGCGGAGACAAAGCGACCCAGTCACGGTCATGGCCAACCAGCAAAGGGGGCACAGGTTGTGGCTCGCACAAGTCTTCAGTACCGCGACCCGCTAGGCGGTGGAATTGCCTCCACGTGAGCGGACCAGCTACGGCATCCCACATACGTGTACTGCACTTCTTTTGGATAGCGTCCTGTAGCAAAGGCTGTAAGCGACGCATCAACCGCACGACATCCCGTCCTGCACTGGGAGCAGGAGCACGCAGGAAGGGCCAGCGGTGCAGTGCTGGACCAGCTCGGCCTGCAGCAGCCTCTAACGCCAGCCCAGCAGCTTCCTTGCAATCCGCATATTCCAGCAAGTGAACGCGAGGTTCAGTGGAACTGAGTCGGTCCGCAGCCTCCGCTGCGCACAGCTGCAGAGCGCTAGCGCTGTTACTAAGCACCCCACACTGCTCTCGCACCAGCTCAACAAGCGCTGCCGCGTTGCTTCTGTTGGAATCACCAAATGCTCCACCCTCTCTCTTGTACTCGGTTGGATCTTCCGCTAACCCTGTGAATAGATGGTTGTATATTATCAGTATATGTTTGTTGTTTACTTTATACCATTTCATTTGTTACACGTGAGTACAACTAACCTGTGATCTCCATCTCGTCTTCGTAGAAGAGTCCAGCCCGATGAGCGAGGCGCCGATTGACCACAGCACTGAAACCGCAGCTGCAGCGTATGGGCTCCTCGTCGGGTGCAGCAGGAGGCGCGGGAGAGGGCGTGGGACTGTCAGGGGAGAGTGGGGAGCCCCACAAGTACACTCCTGAATCTGCCCCTCGAATGTTTCCCACTACCTACAATAATACCACTTTTTCAATTCAGGTTGAAATGTGTGATTCATTAATATTCGGCCTGTTGCTGTTGACAAGATCAGCTAATATTGCCCTGCCACTCTCTGGTCTTCTGAGACAAGTCTGTCATGACCATTATGCCGGCCGCACACTGGATGCGTTTTCGTACGAAATTGAGTAGTACGTATATGGACGAATACGCAAGTACATTCCTGACCTTCGAAGTAGTATTGAACATCGCACACTGTACACGATTTAGTAGTGCATATACGTACGTATAGATGCGACGTCCGACACGATCCGGATTTGTTCGGAAATATTTGCGATTTCGTACAATGGATATTGAAAAATTTGTCAATTTGATACATGACCACAAATGTTTGTGGGACCAAAGTGATTCAACTTATTACCTGCGTGACCATCGGCGCAGATCATGGCGGAATATCTCTGAAGAAATGAAAATACCTGGTAAGTTAAATAATTTGGTTTAATGAAGATGAGGTATAATTAAGTACTTCGAACAAATTACTGAATTTGGTCAGTCCACACAGCATTTAAAATATATTAAAATGTTTCTTTGTTCATACTTAGATATTCATGAAATTTGTCATTATTTAAGTCTGCCATAATGTGATGGAATTCATCCCTTCTGGTATATATTACTTCTTTTACCCATTCTGCGATGACTACGACACCATAGCAGCCTACGAGTCAGAAAAGAGTTTTCCAGAAGATGCAGATTATTCGTTTGGCACAAACGTCATTGAAGAAATGCGAAAAGTAACTGATCGTGACCAACACAAGACGCAATCAATGTGCGCGCTCAGTATGTATGTAAATAATCGTGCGTATACGTATGATAATAATTCGTATCAAAAGTGCGACCGGCCTTATTAATTCTGATAACTCTAAGAAATCAGTTTCTCCGTTACAAGTTGCCAAACATATTGCCACGAGTCGTGGCTGCGGGATGTAAAGGAAAAAACTGGAAATTAACTAGCAATTTGTTAATTATTAATTAATACATAATTAATTTGTTAATTATTATATTATTCTATGTACAAAGACACTTAATACGAATTAAACTTAACGCTATTCCTTAAATCACACTATTACGTAATATATCACAAAAAGAAATACAAAAAATTAAAATTAAAAAAAACTAACAAAAATATCAATCGAATCTCGTTAAATTAAAGATAAAAAATCAGTTTTATAAGCACACTAGATAGATATATTCACTCACAATGCACCATATACAGGAAAACGGCGAAACAAACCAACAGATATTTTAAATAATTGGCAACAAAAACAAACCGATGCAAACTTAGGTACTGAATAACAGAGAAACAAAAAATTCATTCAAACCTCACCAAAATAAAGATAAAAAATGAGTTTTATAGACGCACAAGATAGATATATTCACTCATAATGCACTAAATACACGAAAACGGTAAAAAAAAACTGAAGAATATTGTAAATAATAGGGAACAAAATTAAGCCACAGTTTAAAACTGACATACTGAAAGATTCCCCGTTTCATTGCAAAAAAACTTTTCAAGCACTAACACTAGTGAACTCTGAGATCTGCCAGATGAAATACTTTGAAAAATTACCAATTTTACGAGATTTAAAGATTTTAAAAATTTGGTAACCGCTTAGGATCATTGTCCCGGTGCGATCTAAAATTGGTGACGTGTTAAAAATTATTTGTAATTATGCGCATTTACATCTAAAATTTCTTGCGCAATTGTGTACCTGGTCTGACGGGGCATGCAAAGTATCGCGCGTTGCACGTCAATGGCACTGATCGGGTTAATTTTGAATACAAAATATTCTTTACATTTCTGGTTCAATTTTGACATTACGGAGATAGACGACATAAAAGTTTGCATTTTTCAATATTTCTGACTTATTTTTTTCTAAAATGTTAGGCCCCGGGTACGATACGAGCGGAAGGGCGTCAATTCGGCAAGCAGTGAGAAGCGCCGGCTACGCTACAAAGCGGCTGAGCGGTAATTCTGTCAGTCTCCATGCCGTCATGGTGTCGTCTCGTGTATTAGCTAAACTACTCATTTTAAGTGAAAACGTCAGACATTTGTGGAAATGTCATTTATTGAATGTCAAGAGGAAATATGGCGTTCACCCGATCAACAGGAGTAGAAGGGTTTACGGAGAGTACCACCATTTGTTTAATAATTTAAAAAACGACGAAACTTGATTTTTTGAATGTACAAGGAAGTTTCTTCGTAATCACACTATTTTTAAAATCATTATGTCTGTCATTCCATAAACATGTCAAATTTTGCACTTGAAATATTAAAATCTCACGCTCGAGATGCGTTAACTTTTTCTCATCTGACATTGTTTTGTAAGAGAGCTTTAACACAAACTGTACAACATCTCTACAAACAGTTTCCCATAGAAAAATTGACAGAAAAAAAAACAGACACTTGAGCGGTGAGCGAAATTTAATGTCTGGGAACAACGGCGAGCGACAAGCGGTGCCGCCCTGTCGCTCTTACTTATCGTAGCCTGCTACTACCCCATCTCTATCACGGCACCGCTTCATAGACAAGAGCGGCACTCTTGTCTATGTCTGCCGCTCTGCCGCTCGCCGCTCGTATCGTACCCGGGGCCTTAGACTATCATGGAAGTAGTTTATATTGAATATTAAAAATTCATTCGCTTTGACACAAGTTGATCGCTTTGATACGCTTTAAATGTTTGAAATTCGAGGTATTCCGTAATTTGATCATGCTCTTTCAAGAAGAGTGTGATAAGCAATCTGAATGTAATACATATCAAATGACATGAGATTTCGAGATGCTGTTATAATTGCTAGAGTAAATGTCAAAATACTCATATATTATTTGAGTTGAATTCTATAATTTAAAAACATATTAATATATTCCGGCAATCCTAATGTAATGTTATACACTCACGGGCATGCGCACACTTGTTTTACGTATTAATAAATTACCAAACCAACAATGTTTTAGAACTGTAGAAAATTGCCTGTATGGACTAGTGGATGTCTTTTTTTTTTTCAATAAAATTACAAAGAAACGATTAATAATCAAAAAAAATATATATATTTGTAAATCTGTCAGTTACTTTTCTTATAATAGATGTTTTAAAAGACACTGTTTTTGAAAAAAAAATTTTTTTGGCGTGATTTTTCAACCTGTTTTACATATTTTAATACATTCATATCTATTAAAAAAGTAACCCATGAAAACCAAGTTTTTTTTTTATTATACTCCCTTTCTTTGTAAAATATAACAATAATTAAAGACGAATTAAAACATATAACATGACACTAAACTTACAGTAATTTAATATATTTATTATATTCTCTAAAATCTAAAATCTATCTATAAAATAATAAAAATCTAAAATGTCAGATGTTTTGAGCTTTGATGTATCAAATTTTTTTGAATAAGCAGTCAAAAAGAGACAAAATCCCCAAATTCAATTCTACAATAAATGAGGATCCATTCTGGTTCACCGGGGGAATATGCACACAAGACGCAACCGCAAAACATCCATCATTATACAAATTAAATCGAACAAATCAAGTAATTGCACAGGTATCTTCATCGATTCAAAGGAAGTACTCGACAGTATCTCCCACGGACAACTCGTAGCAGAATCAAAAGAAAACGGGATTGACCGACCACACAGCCCCAAACGGGCAAAAAGCCACTCAACGAACAGACCTCAAATAGTTAAATCAAATAACTCTCTAAGTAATCCACCAATAGGTGAAATTGGAGTCCCTCAAGGTATGGTCCCCAGATCTCTCACTCACGTAAACGACATATTTCAACAAAAAATCAATGGTGAACTAGCATCCCACGCAGACGACACCGCACTGTTAACAAATTATCCTTCATTGCAAAAGTTCACGGATTAGCAAACGAGAATATTAATACAATAAAATCGTGGCTTGACAACAATCTTCTAACTTAACGTAAAAAAAAACACATACATTTCGTTTTCTCTAAAAAAATTCCTAAAAATAACCATAAAACTTTAATTCACGATCCAATAAGTAAAAGTAACTGAATACAGCCCAACAACAATTGTACTTTAATTGATTCATCGTCTGAACTAAAATATCTAGGTGTTTGTATTGTTACCTTATAGAAGATGAAAATTATAGGTAGGTATATAAGAGGTGGCATATTTATTGCATATTCTTGAAGTGGGACTACAACTTGTACTTGAATTTATTATAAAAGTAATCATCAATAGTTTTTATTTCTATGGGTAAATTGTTTAAGTTGAGTATACCTCTATATAAAAAACCGCTTTGAAAATATGTGTTACTAAATTTATGAATTTTTATATTATTCTCATATCTATTCAAGTGACATGTTTGTAAATTATTGGTCTTCTTTTCTTTAAATATTTGTCGAATATTTCTTATTGAATTATGTCTGCCTTATTAACATTAAATATGTTAAATAATGTTTCTGTTCTGAATTTTTGTGGTTTCTTCAAAATAATTTTAATAATTGGTCTTTGGATTATCCTTATGGGATTCATTGTAATCGCGTATGACCCATCCAATAATACCATATTACAGCAATGATTGTACAGTTGCATTATATACCATTTTCAAATTATTAGTTTTTAAAACCGTTCTTACTCTAATGAATACATAAATACATATTCTTAGTCTTTTGTGAGGAAGTCACAACCTAAATGCGCTCTTACATAGCTGTATCTACGTATAAAAAACAGTATAGGTACCTTAGGTCCAGCA
Source organism: Agrypnia vestita (assembly GCA_016648135.1). Classification (NCBI taxonomy): domain Eukaryota; kingdom Metazoa; phylum Arthropoda; class Insecta; order Trichoptera; family Phryganeidae; genus Agrypnia; species Agrypnia vestita. The sequence goes on along the minus strand of JADDOH010023869.1, from coordinate 1,270 downwards.
TTGCAGACACACATAGTGCAACTGTCAAAGTTGTGGTCTCGGAATATGTTAATGGCCGTGTCAGCCAGCAGCAGGTTGAGTAGCAGCGCACAGGCATCCTGGTGAGGGGCGGGGGCCGGTGAAGAGGGTGCGGGTGAGGGACAGGGTGAGGGAGGCACCGGACCTCCGCCGGCCGCGCTGCCTGCTCCGGATACCGAGGCTGGCTGGGATATGCTGCCCACACTGTAGGAGAAAAAATATAAATCATTCATCTGAATGTCAGTCCAGATAAAAATATTTGCTTTTTTTCAGTATTTACCCACTTTAGCAATATTTCACAGTCTGCTAACTACTAGCTCGTCTACACTAATCTACTAGTCTCTTTTAAACGATTCCACCGCCATAAGGCGATATTAATTTGAATGATGAACAGTACTTTCCATTTCACAAAAATCTATTTTAGAAGGTCTACTATAAATATGTTCTTAATAATGAATTAATAATAATTGATAATAACTAAACTCCCTGTAGCGAAAAACTCTCAATAACGTAAAAATGAACCAGATTTGTTTTGTTAACCGTAAGAACCCATGTATCAATTCACTCTCTATAACAAAATGGCTTATTCTCTATAACGAAAAAAATCAATACACTCCCGCTGAAAAAGGATTACCTAGAAATTCAGTTTCTTGGAATTTTCTTACTTCAGGGCACACAGAATACTTACGGAAGGCCTGTGATGTTGACAGAAACATCATCAACGGCTGGCTGGAGAAGGTGTAGCTGGAGTTGAGCTTAAGGTATACTATACTGGCACTATCTTTAATGCAGATGAGACTGGATTTTTTAAAAAAGGATATCAGACAAGACCCTCATATTTAAAAACGAGTAGTGTGTGGTTGGCTGGCAAACACCGTGAAGCAATGTTCCTCTAATTTTTCTATTGTGTGTGCGGATCTTCGATGCATCTGTGCAGTGGCAGTGCGATAAATAATAAACACATATTCAATTTTTCATTAAAATGTATATTTTTAGGGTATTTATTAATGACAGTGATTTTATATAATAACAATACTAACAAAGATAATTTTTGAAATAAATAAAAAAGATAAAAAAGAAAAAAATATTTGTTGATATAATAAAAGAATTTTACCTTCCATTAAAATTCCTATTTTGTTTCCCTCGACGCCTGGAATCCATTATGAGAGAACAGCCTGCTGTTTCGCCACTAGACACGCGTTCCTACCCCCTCTGATTCCCTGGTTGCGACAATTTATTCCCGCTGGTATCC